>JANHFO010008750.1:15960-27363 GCA_032468095.1 Pareas carinatus | reverse complement strand
ATTTGTAAAATAATGATCAGAGAACTTCCATTTTATTAATATAAAAGGCACCTATTTGATATAACAAAATTTAAAAAATCTTATTTAATTATAGCAACATCATAAATGCTTATTTAATCATAACAAAATATTTAAAGGTTGTTTAATTATAGCAAAATTTTTAAAGTTAGTTTAATTATTACAAAGCAATTGAAGCTAATTTAAGTATTACACATTTTAGTGTGATATTTGTCCCTGCTTTAGAGAGGGAAAGAGAGAATGAGAGAGAACGAGAGGGGGGGGAAGGGAAGGAGAGAGAGAGAGAGAGAATGAGAGACAGACTCACACACCCACAGAGAGAGAAAATGAGAGAAACAGAGAGAGAGAGAGAGAGATACAGAATGAAAGAGACAGAGAGACAAAGAGAAAGAAACAGACACACTCACACACCCACAAAGAGAGAAAATGAGAGACAGAGAGAGAAAGAGAGAGAGAGAGAGAGATACAGAATGAAAGAGACAGAGAGACAGACAATGAGAAAGAAACAGACACACATAGAGCGCTCTGAGAGAGAATCACACGCACACATACACAGAGAGAGAAAGAGAGAGAGAGAGAAAAACCTGGGAAACCGGGGGGGGGGGAGAGGTGGAGAGCAGCACCTTCCCATCCCAGGCGCCTAGTTCTGGGAGGGGGAGCTGCGGAGCCTGACTGTGAGGCTTCCAGGCCAGCCAGGGCTAGAGGAGCACAGCTGAGGCTTTTGCCACCGCCACTGCTGATTGGTTGTGCTCGAGAGCACCAGCCCTCCTCCTCCTCCTCCTGTTTCTCGGTGGCTGGAATGGGAAGGTGCTGCACTCTGCCCCTCCCCCAAAACTGGATGAGCCACATCAGCTCAGGTAAATAATTAACATTGTCCCTTCCTCGTGCACCAGGCATTTGCAGATGTTGGAGTGTACCCGCCGGGCCTTCCATCTTGGAATGCACCCGGCAGAGCATCCCACGTCTCAACAGTCTGCACCGGAGTTGGTGTCCCGGCCACTGTGGGAAACCTGCCAGGCGCGCAGTATGGAAGGCTGGGTGGGCGCGCTGCACTGTCTGCAAATATTAATTGGCGACCACCGAACTAGATAAATACTTGGTATGAATGAACATACTGTTGCAGTTTACTGCAATACTGAACAAACATTTAAATTTATTTATTAACAGAGTTTATATACCACCCTTCTCAGCAGATGTAGCAGATATATTTCCAAATGTAGAGCAGTTTGGATTTCCTTTACAAAACCTGATATTTCTGATATGAAGCTTATTATATTTTGACTTGAACAATTTGCTTCATTTCTTTTATATTTTTACCGTATTCATATATTACACATTTCCAGTTAATCCAGCCTGTGGCGTCCTCTCATAAAATTCAATCAGTAGCAAACAACTCTTGACATTATCTGTCAAATACCATTTTTAAAAATGATAAGAGTCAAAAAGAAAAAAGTCACTTAACAATTATACAGACATAGTGTAAACACTACAAGCCAAAAACTGCAGATTTTTGTGGATGACCTTTTAAAATTTAGATTTTAAAGGGAGGGAATTCCATGTTGCCAGAATCACCATCAAAATCCTCATCATAATCCCATAATCAGATATTGAAACATACAAGTAGCATCTTGAAATAAAGTTGGTGCTTTTGCAGTTCCAGAGGCTGCACTTCAGCACATAATATTTGACTACATTTCTCTTCACACTTCGACACTTATACACAAATAATTGTATGTGGATATCAAATGACACTGTTATTACAGCCTAACTGATCTTTTACTTCCACTGAGTTCTAAAACCTTTCATTACTGTACAGATACTTTCACAAAAGGCTTGAGCTTCATCTAAATCACAGGACTAGAATTTTCCTTGGTAATATTAGTTGATGATTCCTAATCACTACTGTGAAACTGAACCCCAATTTTTATTCTTTCCTCTTTCCATAACACACAGACATCTCCCAGAGTTGCCAGGAATCAGGCAGCTATACATTTAAATCATTGTCATCATCGCCACCATCATCATTGCTCATACACTCCTAGATATCAATAGCGAGTAGGATCTTCAACTCTCATATAGATCTCACTGACTATTAGTGCTACAATAACAGCCATAAAGGCGGAGTTGCCAATACCTGTCCCAGTTCTCATCAAGTTCATCACAAGACTCGCCACCTGTGGTATAATCAGCATCATAATTATCATTGTTGGCTCTTCTTGTTCTTCCTCTTTTCTTTCTCTGTGGGGGCTCCTTAACTGACCCGTTGTAAGTGCTGGTGTTCAAATATTGGGATTGTTTTAGGTCTTTTGTTAAAGGAGCAACAACTTCGGGCACCCTGATAAAAAGTAAAAATTAGTAAAATTAGTTCTCACTTCATACCAAAAACATTCACAATTCAAAGGGCTTATTGATTGGCCTCTTCTTCTATATTATGCAGGAAAAAACTTGGTATAAAAGAACTGTTACATGTATTTACAGATGAGCAACATGGAAAATTTTAACAAATAGCACAATAGTCTTATCTTTATTGTTTATAGTCTATATTCTGTTTTTGTGGTATAGGTTTATATCCTTTTGCAAAGGTACAAATAATAAACAAAATTTTAGTTGCATATCTAATAATTAGAATTGCAATTCTACTTCAGCCAATAGATATTTAAGTTATTCTCTGCAATTATCTAATGATAAAAAGTTCAGCAAAATAATGTTTACTGAATTGTGAAAATGAATTAAATTTGTATTGGAAATATTTTAGAACACTGAAATAGAATGAAGAAGCACTGGTCATATAGGCTTCTACGAAATGAAAACATACCTAATTACTTGGCATTAATGACTGGACAAGTCACTTCCAGTATCTAAATGGCTAAATACAGTAATTGTCCATTACACAATGGCTAGTCTGCAAAGCCTACCACCTAAAAGATTTTTCAAACGTGGCAATTTTAAGATGTAAGATATAAACTTCAACTCTCGGAATTCTGGAAGCTGAAGTCTACCATCATAAAGTTGCCAAGTTTGAAAAAACTGGCATAGAATGAGCACTTTCTGGAGCTAATAAATTAGATAATTGCATACTCCCCCCATTACTACTCCTCTCCCCTTTCTTTGTTGTCTTTTTGTCAGTTATTTTAACATGAAGAGCAACATGAACCAAGTGAACCCTTGGAATAACCCACATAAATTTATTTATGAAGTCAAAGAATAAAAAAATAAGATTTATTCTGTTAGCAATAATGTGCATACATTAAGTAGCCAGGCATCCTCCATTCACTATCCTAGTACATTCATAATCAAGCTAAACAGAAAACCTATGTATGTATTTATTTATTTATTTATTTCAATTTATATACCGCCCTTCTCCCGTAGGACTCAGGGCGGTGTACAGATAACATAAAAATATACGCTCTTATTTTCGTATACTCATATACTAAAATAAGAGCGAGACACACAGCCATATTTATTACCTTCTGTAGGATTGAAAAATATGTGGTCTCCAAGTTATAATCCTTTTAGTGCAACTTAATGCTTACTTGAAAAATGTTTTTATTGTAAACCCAAATTAGTTATACTCTGGTCTTTTTCTCTTCTCTACAGAAACTAGAATAATGCCTTCTTTAGCTAGCTTCACACTGTAAAAGCTAAGGAAAGGAAAATATTGTTTATTCTGTACTGTTCAATTAATCCTGTTCCAGTGTCCTGGACAACCTACTATCTGAAGAGTGAGTCTCAACCTTCCCCTATATCAGGGGTCTACAACTTGGCTAGGGAATTCTGGGAAGTGAAGTCCACAAGCCTTAAAGGGGCTAAAGTTGGAGACTCCTGCCCTATATCATGTAGATATAGGGCAGGCAAAAATATGGTTTAGCAGTTACATCCTTTCTGTGACCACCAAAATGTGACCATCCATCAAAAATCTGGCGCATCTTGGTGTGTTTGAAAAGAAGCAAACTGGGTGCTTTAAAACTTTCAAATTCTTCAGTTACCTATTTCATCCCTTAAAATTCCTTTCCAAATGGACATTGGCTATACCAAAGAGAATGCAGCACTTGACAAGACCTGACAACTATAGCAAAGAGATGAATATTATATGTAAATTGCATATCCCTGATGAACTTGATGCAACAAACCAGGAATCTTTAAGATCAGTAGGCAAATCTGAAATGTTTAGCGTCCTTAAGGGCACTCTAAAAACTGGTAGGGCAAGCAGCAGGACTTTCTGTTTACAAAACAGCTCAATGGTACTCCCGAAATACTTATTTATCAGAAAGCAAACTTGTATAGATTCTTCTTGGCAGTATAGCATAGGTTATTGAGAAGCCAGTAATGGAAGTAAGAAGAAGCAAGCCAGGCTTGTAAACAAAAGGAAATATCTCAATATACCTCTTTGAAATGTAAGTGACTATGCCCTACATCTCTCCAATAATCTAAATTACTGGTGTTTCTCATATAATGTTTGTGCAAAAACTACTTAGTTAAAAGCATGGGAGAAAATGAACTAAAATATTTTTTCTAATGTTATTGTATTTATCCCAAAGGATGACAAGTTCACCCCCATCTCCAATGGAAGAGTAAACAGCAAAAAAAAATATCTAGAAAAAAATCCTGTGCGTTACCTGTTTATCTCCCCTTTACTAATTTAGGGTTGTTAAGTCCCACTAAAACCAATTCTGGGCTCTCTTCCTGTAATAAATCCATGCATGTGAAGTCCTTGTTATTCCACAATGCATGTATATCTACATTCTTCTCAGAAGCCTATCTAAAAAAAGAAGAGCCAGAATTGCAGTGGACAGGGGAGCATCAATTGAATTTGATTTAAAATACTAACACAGGAAAGAAATATCCATGAAAAGAATGACCATTAAATCCAAATGATATTGTAAACGTGAATGTTTTATGCACGGGAAGACAATTTTATGCATGCTTATTTTATTCATTTTAAGTATGCATATTTCAGGCAGTTACCCTTTCCCCCTGAAAATAAGACAGTGTCTTATATTAATTTTTGCTCCCAAAGATGCGCTAGGTCTTATTTTCAGGAGCTGTCTTATTTTTCCATGAAGAAGAATACAGTACACACAATGTGCCCCACTCCTGTCCTGTGCGACTCACTGTCTAATTGTGAGTCAGCCAGACTCCATCAGGGGAGAGCGAGCAGCAGGCGGCAGCTTGTCCTGGTGGCAGCACGGGCTCTCTGATTAAAAGAGACCTCATACTTTCTGTCTCTGCGGTCAACAGTGAGCTGCACAGCGGCATCCGCCGCTACGGTCCAGAGTCCAGAGTTACAGTAGCTTCGGGGGGCCTTATTATCAGGGAGGCCTTATTTTCGGGGAGGTCTTATTTTCAGGGGGATGCCTTATATTTCAGCAAGTGGCAAAACTGTAAGCAGCTCTTATTTTCAGGGGGTGTCTTACTTTCGGGGAAACAGGGTATATATGCATACAATAGGAAATACATTTTCATGCATGCATAGAATGGCAAACAGGATTCTACACACTTGAAGGAAACTACAAGTTATACATTTTATTCATAGCATCCAAAGTCCACTAAACAAAGCCGTTAGCTCAAGGGTTAACTTGTATTTACTACTGATGATTCAAATTACCGTATTTTTCGCACCATAAGACGAGCTTTTCCCCCCCCAAAAAAAGGGGGGGAAAGTGTCTGCGCCTTATGGAGCGAATACTCCAAAAAAGCGTGGAAAATCGCTCTGCGGGACGCCGGGAACGCTCCAATATAGCCTGCAAGGCAATCCTTCCGCTTTGGAGCATCGCGCAGAGCGATCTGCCTGCACCCGGAAATCGCTCCGCGCGACGCTCCAAAGCGAAAGGATCGCCTTGCAGGCTGAATTGGCGTGTTCCCAGCATCCCGCTCCTTATGGTGTGAAAAATACGGTATCTCATTTAGAAAACCAATTGCCCTCTGCACCGAGGAACCTCTGCCTCTCTCATATACAGTCTGCAGTCTCCTCTGCAGAAATACACAAACACACACTCTCTCACATAGATGCATAGTTCTCTTTCCAGCAGAAACAATATAAAGGAGGTGAAAAATAGGGTGGATATGGGAGGAGAAAAGGTTGCTGTATTTTGAAGGAAAGGTATGAAAAGGGAGGGGACAAAATTGGATGGAAATGATGGGATGGTAAGATATAACTGGACAGGGGAAAAAAAATACCGTAAAATAGAACAGTCAAATCTGGCAGGCATGTAGTCCCAAACAACAAATCAGAATAACATTCTCAATCGAGAGATAATCATCTTTCCATTAAGTATACACAAATGAGGGAAAACTGAGTATTATTGCCAATCAGGAAGCCAAAGTAGATTAATTGCCTAAAGACCCAGAAATATTGGCTTCATGCCTTCTGTTTACTGTAACTTTCAATGTAACGTTCTTTAATCACATTATTCAATCTAAAATGCAACACAAAGACAATGTTGTAGTAGAAGATACAGTCAAGAAATTAAGACAATATCATGACGGTATAACTTATTTCAGGTGGAAAGACTAGGGTTCCAGAAAGCAAGTTAAGCAAAGAAGTAAAGCCAGGGGTGGGGAATTTAAATTTAATCATTTACCACTGTGTGACAATCTCTGGGAGGGTTCTGGCAGCTATACCACTGACTTCCAAAGGTAGTTCTGTGATCCTGGATCTTGCGCTGTCTGCCTCAGCTCTAATTTCTTACATTTTTCTGGCAGTCTCACAGAGCACAGGGTTCACCGTAATTGTATATTTATATACTATGTTATCAAAAGGCAAATTGACTATTCTTATCCAAACAATGGCTATCTTATACAAATAAAGATTAGAACTGGAACATATATATATGAGACAATCATTTCATTAATACAAAACTACATTTGAACAGGGGGTGTGATGGCTCAGCGGATATGACACTGAGTTTGTCGATTGGAAGGTCAAAAGTTCAGCAGTTCGAATCCCTAGTGCTGCGCAATTGAGTGAGCTCTCGTTACTTGACCCAGCTTCTGCCAATCTAGCAGTTCGAAAGCATGTAAAAATTCAAATAGAAAAATAAGGACCACAGTGGTGGGAAGGTAACAGTGTTTCGTGTGCCTTTGGCATCTGGTCATGCCGGCCACATGACCACAGGTTGATGTCTTCCAACAGCGCTGGCTCTTCGGCTTTGAAACAGAGATGAGCACTGGCCCTAGAGTTGGCTGCGACTAGTGCACATGTGCAGAGGGAACCTTTATCTTTGCCTTACATTTGAACAGACTGTAGTTCCCAAATCCCTATTTAGAACTTTTTAAAAAAAAATGCCGTTAGGCCTGCATAGCTTATAACTTTTCAGTGTATTGAATATGCTTGTAGAGTCTCATGTATAACTCAATTTATGGACTTAATTTTAAATACTATAGTTAATAAATTAAGCACAAGTGCTTGACTTAAACAACACGAAAAGGTTGAATCTTCAGGGCAACCTTGAATCCTGGAGATTGCGGAGATGTCTATGTTTTCTCCTTAGAAAATATTACAAATTTGCTTGCCTTCTTTGGATTGGTTTTCAACTCCCCAGTTTAGCTACAGCCTGACAAACCTTGGAAGCCTCTCATTCTGTAATCAATTAGGCCCAATTAATACCTGGTGTTTATGATATTTATTAGTGCAAGTTGTTATAATGGTGTAAGTATTTGGGTTTATCATGTGCAGGCATATTAGTATTTAATGCAATACAGGTAATCCTTGACTTATGATCACAACTGAATCCAAAATTTCTGTCACTAAGCAAGACATGTATTTAGTTTTGCCATTTTATGACCTTTTTGGCCTCAGTTGTTAAGTTAATCACTGCAGTTGTTAAGTTAGCAACCAGGTTGCTGAGTGAAGCTGGCTTCCTCATTGGCTTTGCTTTCAAAAGGTCGCAAAAGGTGACACTGTCACCGTCATAAATTCGAATCAGTTACCACAGGTCTGAATTTTGATCACATGACCAAAACATCATCAAACAGTTGTGTGAAAAACAGGCACTTTCTTCAGTGCCATTGTAACTTCGGTTGCTAAACAAGCAGTTGTAAGTCGAATACTACCTGTACATGCAGCTCTTATAAAAGAAGAACAGGATGATTTACAAAATTAGCAAAAGTAAATTTGATACACTGTAAATCAAGTAATAGCCGGGGAAAAATATCTGAAAGGACTGAAAGCCAGAATGAATAATACTGATTTTAAAAGTTTCAGCAACGGCAATAGACCAAGCCACTTTTTATATAGCTTGCATTCATGTTTTTGCACTGATTTTCAAATACAGTAGACTGAATTCATGCAATCAAGCAGAAAAATGGGAATGGATTACTCACAGACTTGTTGTGTAATTGTTGTTACGAATCTGATGTGCAGGAGCATCAGAAACGGAGTATCCCATAGAACTGGCAATTCGATTTGGATAGTCAGCCACTGGGGAAACCGCCTCTGGCTCTCCACTTACATTCTTAACCTGGAAGAACATACAAGAGATACATAAGTTTTAACATTAAACTTATTTATCATATTAAATCTAGTACTTCAGGTTTAAATTGGTTAGATTCTGTGTGTTTAAATGTTACATAACACTGCCAGGAAGCAAAACAACCAACAAAAATAACTTAATGAAATGCAGAGAAGACATTAAGCTTCTGCAATAGAAGCAGACCATCAACAAATATATGGGATTCCCGTGATAGGCCACTGCGCTCCAAATCTAATTATGGAGTGATTCCACTGCCAATCTTTTCCACTAAATTTACTTCAGGACAACAGGAATAAACAGGAATTACTGCAATTCAGCTGAAGAAATAAACACAAGATTGTTTGCTTGCTTAATATAGTCACGCATTTCAGTTTTATGTGACTCTAGATAGGATTGGCCACCAATGGAGTTTCAACCTTTGTGAAGAACAAGTTTAATGGTGGTTTCAGTTATAATGGCTCTATACCTACTATCTCTAGGATCAGAAGTACCACAGCTCTGAATACTAGCCACAGGAGAACACATGACTGCCCACTCTATTCACAGTGGCTAGAATGTAGTACTACAGGCTTCTTCTCCTGACTGCCGGCTGCCAGCAGTTCGGCAGTTCGAGTCTCACTGGCTCAAGGTTGACTCAGCCTTCCATCCTTCCGAGGTCGGTAAAATGAGGACCCAGATCATTGGGGGCAAGTATGCTGACTCTGTAAACCGCTAAGAGAGGGCTGTAAAGCACTCTGTGAAGCGGTATATAAGTCTAAGTGCTATTGCTATAAACTCCTTGTCTACTTCTGCTTTTCATCCGATGAGATGATGTGACAAACTGGACTGGTTTCCTCTTCACTCATCATGGTCATTTCTTACAGGAAAAGCAGCACTTTCTGATGTCACCTTAGGAATTTTCATATGGGCTTCAGTTAGAAAAAAGCATGTAGTAATTCTCGACTTATAATCACAATTGTGACCACTATTCCTGTCGTAAATCATTGGACTTGTAAGTTGATTTTACAACAATTTTTATGGCAGTCATTAATGGAATCCAACTTCCTCAAAGGGCACTTTTTGTCAGAAATTGGCAAAACGGTCATAAATCATGATCATTTGACTAGACACTAAACCAGTCTTACAATCAAGCCAGTTACCATGTGCCCAAATTGTGATCATGAGACTGCAAGGATGATGAAATAGTTATAAGTGCAAATACAAATTGTAAATCACTTTTTTCAAAGCTGCTGTAACTTTAAACTGGCATTAAACAAATGATTGTAAGCCCAAGGGCTACCTGTAAATTTGGAAAATGCAAGGATCCTATGCTACACAAAAAAAACCCAGCCTACCGTAATTTATCCAAGTGCTTATGTAATTTGTTTCCGGTTCTCTGAACCCAGACATTGGGCAACTAATGCAACGTGTAAATTAGTCATGTGTAAGTACCTCATACTGATACACAATAGTTCCTATGGTTGTGCAAATGTGGGAAATCTGATCTCCAGATATTAATGAATCATAGTGCTGAGACTGGTGGTGAAGATTGTGTGAGTTTTACTTCAGCAATATTTGAGTGTGTCACTGAATTCCAATCTTTCAGTAATAACCCTTGCAAGCAGCTGCTCACACCAAGAACAGAAGTTTTACCAGAAAGTTTTCTTCCAATCAGGCAAAAAGGCGAAAGACAGACATTTAGTCTTATTCTTCACCACATAACAACATCTCAATTAAACCAGTGTAAACAGTTATCAGGCTGGGGTAGGAAAGCAGCAATCCAACAAAAGCCCAGTCCCCCAGGATACATATGCTAATTAAAAGCTTAACACACATGCCAATCAGCCAATTTAAAAGAAGAAAAAGGTCTTGAGAGCAGCCACATTTTTCAATAAAGAGAGAGCCAGCAGGAAATGCGCGCTGTTGAAATGCATTCAAAACAGAAGATCTAATTCTGCACCTGCTTTAACTCACTGTTCAAAATAGAATTTAAGAACTTTTCCTGTTCACTTAAGGATCCACCTATAGGCCCAAACTCCAGTATTTATGGGGACTGGACAGATTGACAGATCAATTAGTCTTACTCCAATAGAATTTCCAGGCAAATATGAGAAAGACACATTTATATATTCAGGAATGTTCAGCCGAAAGAATTAGAGTTTGTTAACAAAAATAATGAGCAATGCTAACTGCAAGGCAAGATGTCACAGAAATAGATATGGTCAGATAAATAATGTGATATCACTTTATGTTAAGAAGACCATAGCTAAAGAAATATCTGCCATTTAAAGCAGTGGTCGGTCCTCAACCTTTCTGGCTTGGTGGCTTGTGGGGGCAAGGAGAGGATAGTTTTGAGTGGCAGACACATGCATGCGCACAGTTCCGGTTGTATAAGCGGTAGGTGCATGTGTCCGCCACTCACATGAGGAAAGTTTTGCTTGCAAAACTCCCGCAGCTCATACATGGGGAGCTTCTCGAACAAGAGCAAGTGCCTGCTGCTTGCATGAGGGGAACTGTGCATACATGCATGCTCGCCCAACGCTTTTCACAGCCCGGTTCCGAACAGGTCACTCCCCGGTAGTGGGCCATGACCCGGGGACCTCTGTTCTAAAGACAGTGATCCATATATTCCTTCAAGATACAGCAGTTCTTAAAAGTTTGTGAATCCTTAAGAATGTTCAATATTTCTGCATAAATATGGCCTAAAACATGATCTATTCTCCACACTCGTCTTAAAACTAGATAAAGAGAACTCAATTAAAGAAATTAATGTCAAAAACATTGCACAGCAAATTCTATAGAAAAATGCCAGGGTATCTATTCATGAACCGAAGCTCAAGAGAATGTGTGTCATGCAGCAAGACAGCGACTCAAAACACACAAGTTGTATGACCAAAAATGGTTCAAGCAGAAGAAAGTTAATGTTTTGGAATGG
>JANHFO010008747.1:38987-49571 GCA_032468095.1 Pareas carinatus | reverse complement strand
CATATTACAAACCAGTCAAACGTCTATCTAACATTCCTTATTACCATAGCTAACTATACTAAACCCGTAGCGTAGCACGGGTAACAATAGCTAGTATGAGAATATGTTTAAAATAAGAATTTATGTTTACTGATATAACCTGAATAGAATTATTTTAAAATACTTAAGATATGTATCTAAAGTGCTTCCTCAAGAGAAGACTGTTCCTGAGCAATAAACCATCAACAAGGTAGGATATGTTATGCTAAAATTAGTGCGGGTTCTGCTGCCAAAGAATGAATACCTTATAAATTTAGGCCCACCACTGCTAAAGGCTTTTCATGAACATGAGGGCAGGTAGGGTCATCTGCCGCGCGCGCGTGTGTGTGTGTAAAAAAAAAAGCCATGATGCTGGCCACAACTGCATTGTGAAAGCCTTAGTCGATTTCACTTCTGGGAGTAATCCAAAGCTGAGCTTGGGAAACATTCACTACAGCCTCATATTCCTAGGCAACTGGTTTATTTATTGATTTTATAAAAAATATTTATTTAACTGCCTTTTTATACTAAACTCTCCCAAAGCTAGCTGCCTCTGCTTAAAGAGAGGGGAAAAAGGCCAACTCACTTCTTTCAAATTGCAGTTCTTGCATTTTTACAAAGGTCTGCCTCTGAGCTGCTTCAGGAGGTGGCACCACTTTGGCACAGAAGCTAAGCAGGGTTGGGCCTGGTTAATACTTAGATAGGGGATGAGCAGGAAATCCCTGGGCTGGAGGCTAAGCTGGGATGTTGAAAGGCATATTGAAAGAGGCAAGCCACTTTTCCCCAGAGAAAAAGAAACCAGTTTGGTGCTGGGCTAGAAACTGAGAGACTGGCGGTTCTAGGCAGGAATGCCAGCTGGCTGATTTTGAGCCAGTCACTCTCTCCCTCAGCCCAATCTACCTCATAGGGCTCATAGGGCTGTTGTTGTGGAGAAATTAAGAGGCAAAATTGTTAGGGATGTATGCCACCTGTAAAGGAGGGATTAAAATCCTGGAAAGCTTGTTATCAAAAAAACCCTGTGTGGTTATGCCTATGTAGTCACATGGCCCTGGGGTTGATTAAGACAAGGTGTCCATCTTGACTTGCCTCTTGGGATATAAACGCTTAACAGAATTAATCACCATGAGAAGGAATGGCAGGTCAGGGATATGGAGGGCAAATGTCAAACCATCGAGAGAACTAAACAACTGCTTCAAAATATAACTGCGTAATCATCTTGTTTGCTTGCATGTGAACTTCCCTTATAATTTTATAGAAATCATTCTCAATTCTGAAAATATGAACTTGCTTGTTTCCTCATTCCAATGGCCATCCAACCTGAAGCCAGAACCAGACAGAACTGAATTTAAGTGTCTACTGCAACTCCCTCCCAGAATTTAGGACTGCAACAAAATGCAGATTCCAAGGCTTCAGCATATGTCCACTACCCTTGCTTGGTCCTTATTTACTATCTTGCCTGATGGGAAAAAACTGGAGATCTTGAAAGCTTGCGACAATATATACAGAGGGAAACAGACAGATACAACTATATTGAGTTGGTCTAATGAGTGCTCCAATATGTGCCGTGTAATGTTTTCAAATGGTCATATCCATCTGATGTTTTTAAAACACATGGTCAAAATCTACATTAGTTGTACAAAGATGACCAATGGAAGGGAGTGAACTTTGACACTCTTTCAAGGAAGACAGATCCAAATGAAGATGCATGTTTCTTAGTCTAGCATTTGATCTGTTTGGTATGTTGTCCTCGAGTCTGCTCCTGATACCAGAACAGGTTGCAACTAGTCAGTAAGTTGAAACAAGAGCTACTAATTACCAGGTTTTAAAGCCTAAGGGGTAAGAACAAAAGGCTTTCCACATGGCTTTAATATAGACCAGATGCTCTGACTCAGCACATTCTAATCCAGCCCCACAGCGTACACTACAAAATTTTTATCCCAGACCTAGCCTTGCACCGGTCCCTACAACAGATAAGTGTTCTTGAAGGAAATAAGATAGGATGCTAACCCCATTTCATTTCAAGTGCAGGTTTGTCTCAGAATAAAAAGAAGCCTTTTTCAGAGGTATTTTCCCAATCATGAACTATCTAACCTGACAGACAGGTTAATTATAGATCCCAAGCAACTATGTTTATTTCATCAAGGTATGACTCAGGAAATCAAACATCATTAGGAAACGGTACTTAGCAAAGTAGGCCAACATTTTTCTAAATTGGGCTACTGTGTAATTTGTCAAAATTACAAAAAAAAATATGTAGGAAAAAAATACTCTTGCCAGAAAATGTCCATAGATTTTTATTTTGCAGCAACATCTGCTTGACGAATGTATAGAAACAAGATCATAGAATTTCAGATGTAAAGAAGTCACCAACAGCTAGAGAAGGGGGGTGAATTCTTAGATTCTGCAGTTAGTTGCTAAAAGACATATAAAAGCCAGAAAATAAGCAGCGTTAGAAAGTCTAAAGCATTTACAAATTAATTCATACAGAAAATAGAATGTGTTGAATTTGGTGAGACTTATTCCCAAGTAAGTATGCTGAGAACTCTCTGGCTCTAAATGTCACCATCTAGGTAGAAGGTACAGTAAAATCCATCTTAAATAGGTGGTATACTTACAACCTGACAATAATTGTTTGGAGAGAAATAGGGACAGAATGTAAACTGGAAGCATCTGTTCCACTGCCCACATTTGGCTAACATGAAAACTTAACATCTGCTGATTTTGCAAAGATTAGTTACTGCAGGACTTATGATTCTATTGCAAATTATATTGCTGTTAAAGAGGGCAGTAATTGTTTCATGCCAATTCTACTTTGTGATTACTTCACAGAAAAAAAAGATCAAAAGACAAAGGGAGATATTCCAGTTTATCCACTAAGTCCTGGAAAACAAAGCAGCCTAGAATATACAGTATTTCTTTATTACTCACTAATTTCTCAGATGTCTTGAAACAGCCCTGAAATGTATTCATGCCAATCCAGGAACACACATGAAGCATTGCACAAAATACTTTTCTCAAGGGATTCTTTGCAAAAATTACAACTAAGTAACTTTCCTTCCTCCCTTTTCTCAACAAAGCCAGCACTTTTTCATACAAATACTCTGTTCTAGGATCCAAACATAGATATTTCTCATAAACAATATATTGTGGCCAATTGTGAGGTTCAAGAAAAAGTAGCCAAATACAGAACATCCTTTTTTCAAAGGAATTTTTTTACACATAATCACAATCGTTAAAAACTAATACAAACTAAAATATTTTCTTAAAAAGAGTAAAATGTGCAAAGAAAAGAATAATAAAGACATACAGAATAGAAAGTCATACGGAAAAGAAATAGAAAGAAAAAAGAATGTATTAAAGAAAAATAAAATAAATGTATAAAGAAGTAACTCCCAATCCTCATCACAAGTATAAACAATTTTTGTAACTTTTCACCTCGTGTAAAATTACAACAAATGATCTCTTCTTCCCATATCACAACTCTTAACGATAAAGAAATCCATAAAGCTTTATCAATTCAATCCTACTGTCAGCAAACGTCCATTAGGGTCCACCAGAAATAACAACATATCTATTTTAACCTTGATCAAATGAGTCAACTTTATGTTCCTTCCTTTTATTTCTAACAACTTTTAGTCCATTCAAATGTCATAGAATTTAATTTCTTTTCATTACTTCTCTTTGTCCCATCTCACAAATTTCTTCAAAGTTTTAACAAGCCTCTTTTGTAAGTCTAAAATAAAAAAATTGTTCAAGTCACTCTCTTGGTTTATTATACCTTTTTATTTAGCATATGATGAGAACATGACAGAACAGAAATAAACTCATAGACATTATTATATTATGCAACACATCTTTTTATTATTAAAACATTGACATTGTTGGTTTCTTTTGTATGTCTAATGTAACATCTTTTTCCATGTCATTTTGTATCTTGTCATTTCTAAGTAAAACTTTCAAGTCAATCTCTGTCTTGTCAGATAGACTATGTCTAAATATGTTATGGGAGAGGAACAAGTTCTATCTATAGAGGAAAATATCACTGTTAACATTGTTAATATTAGTTTCTGACTTCATTTAAAAAAATATTCATCAGTATTTCCACTGTTAGAATATGTTGCACCATTCTATCACTTAGTCAAGTTTGTGTATTCTTCTTGAATTAAAATCCTCAATTTGCTGTAGTGCCAGTTGTTAAAACTTTATATAAATAGAAGCATTTTCCCATGGAAAGGATTATTTATAATTAATTTCAAAATCTTACTTCAAATTTGTTTGGATCCTTTGTCCATTTGTAGCTTTCTAAAACCAAATTTTAATCAACCTTTTATTTTTTAAGTTAAGTAGCTCTTCTTGCATCACTGTGTCTCCTGTTTGTTTTATTAAAAAGGTAGGTAAACTTAATCTTGCTAATAAGATTTTCTGCAGTTTCTCAAGATTCTTCCACCTTTTAAAAAATGCACCATGATGCTCTTCCTGCAAGACTGGTGCTAAAACAAGAAGAACCAGAAGAGCTGAATTGATGCAGTCCAGAGGGCAAATAAAATCCATTCCTGAAATAATAGATTTTGTACATTTTGTAAGAAATTATTTATGTATTAACATATGCAGCTGCAAAATGGATACACTGAGAAAGAGCAAAAGAAAGTTGATATAGGGCTTCAAATAATGGTTTTGGAGATAGCAAGAATGCCATAGAATTCAAGAGAAATTCAGGCACCTCGAAGACCAAATAATGACTTAGCTACTCCTTCAAAGCAATGACCAGCAAGCCAAAACTTGCACGCTTTCAACATATGATGCAAGCTCATGATGGACTAGAAAAAACAATTGTAATTGGCAAGGTTGGAGAAAGAAGAAAAAAAGGGAAAACAGTGGATACAATGGATGGACAGGATCAAAGAGGTCATTGAAATGTCCTTTGAAGAGGAACAGATTATTATTGGAGATAAGATGAAATGGTGGGCATTTGTTCATTCAGTCACTAGGCCAATTATATTGCACCTGGCTAACTATACAGCTCTGATTTTATGTGCATTGGAGCAAAAGATCATAAACTTACAAAGCACAAAATATATTTTAGTAAAGCTTCATGAAACTATCTTCAACATTTAGTCTATTATGGAAGCTAGAGGTCACTGTAGCCACAATTTTAGAAACCGGATGTGCTAATTTTCAAGATAC
This sequence comes from Pareas carinatus, assembly GCA_032468095.1. Classification (NCBI taxonomy): domain Eukaryota; kingdom Metazoa; phylum Chordata; class Lepidosauria; order Squamata; family Pareidae; genus Pareas; species Pareas carinatus. Next base: position 44,369 of record JANHFO010008747.1, on the reverse strand, counting down.
TATGTTTAATGTGCAATTTTGACATGAAGTAGAATATACAGATCTTAAGAAAAAGGTTTAAAGAAATCCCATTATTTCTATTCTCTCACCTATGATGTTGAAAGAATCAGCTATAAGAAAAAATATTTGTCTTTTCTATAAGGACCTTGTCGCTTCAAACCACGGATTCTCTTTTCTTTAGCTTACATGTATATTTTCAAGGCCTAACTGCCATTCAATCTTGATATGCTTTTAAATTAGACTTGTGGCTATGGGACATGCTGCACAATCTGTCAGCAAAGTGTTCTGAGAGGAGGGGGAAAAAAGAGTTATTCAGCATTAAAGATTTAGGAATGTCTGTTGACATATTAAGGAAACAACCTCAGGGGACAGCTGACAAGACTCCAAGAAACGTTACCAAGGGAACAGTGACGCAAATGCATTCCATTTTTACAGGCTGGCCTGCTGCCAATTTCTCTCGCCTGATGTCTGATGTAATGCTGAGCTCGATCTGGGTTAGTGCTAACTATCAACCACAGCAACTCAACTCTGCTGCAATCAATATTCTGAAGTGAGGTGGGGCTTGGGGGGTTTCTTTTCACAAGACAAAAAAGAGAAGAAGAAAAAAAACAGCCAGGTCTTAAAGACATCAATGATCCTGTAAAATGCATCAGCAGAAGCTTTTCAGGGCTTGCAAGAAATTAGCCTAATGCTTTTGCAGAGATGAATGTGGATTCCTGCAATCCAAACATGTGGAGCAAAATATGCCAAGCTTCCATTTGCAGCCTTGTCCCCCAGGAGAGCTGAAAGTCATATTGTGGCTATGCAGTCAGGGATAAGAGAGTGCTTGGGTAGGGTGGCACAGAAAGGGGAGAAAGCAAACAACATAAATCTGGAAAATACAATGTATTTTTTAAATACAATGTATTTGCACTGTTTTAATCTCATTCCTCAAATTAATCACCATTCATTAAGCTTTGTACAAGCCAATACTGATTAGAATGACTAGAAAGTTCTCTGCCATGAGAACTATAGCACTCCATGCTCTCACAGGGCATTGGGCAACACTTTGTCCACACCTGTTTTTAATCAGAAAGGCCATGACTGAATTGCTGCTGCTTCAGTGTTTATCTTTAAAAAGTTCTCTTACACACAAGTGAAAGCTTGCTCTGTTAACAGCTCATGTTACCGTCCTTTGTTTTTTCCAAACAGCATGGAGAAGAATGAGAATATTTTTAAGTGACAGTGCTGGAACTGTTCTTTATCAACTTTTTGGAACAGTACAGAGAGTCCTCAACCTATGACTGTAACTGAACCTGGAATTACAATTGTAGATCATTATGGCCATAGGTTGAGGCACCCATGTGACTATGAAGTAAATCTCTGACTTTTTTCACAGTGAATATTAAACAAATGCAGCAATCATTAAGCAAATAGTGTGGTCATTAAGTGAATGCCTGGGTCATTAAGCAAACACCAGTCATTTGAAAGGTTTTTTTGCCAAAAACCTACCAAAAAATGCCCCAAACTGGCAAAAACATGAATCGTAATCATGCAACAGGAAAACTTCATGATGGGTCATAAAGTTCAGCCACACAATACGTGGACATGTGATTGTGAGGGGCAATGTGACATTTACAACAGTTGGGGTAGACCATAAGGATCTATCCCATGGTCACTGTAACTTCAAATGTTTATGAAACAATCAGTTGTCAGGTGGGGACTACCTGCATCAAAACATTGAAGAAAATGTGGTAGGCTGTGCAGTGCATTGATAGTTTGTCTGGTTTTTTTTAAAAGGACCAAATTCTGCTAGTCTCATAACTCAGAATAGTTAATGTTCAAATTTGCTAAATTATTAGCTTACGTTAAATTGCAAAATCCTATAGCTGACATTTACCCCCTTGGTCGTACTGATAATATTTAGGATAATTTGTAATAATTAAGCAACTAGACCATGTCCTATATGTGATTGAGCTTCAAAAAGCAGTTGGCAATTATTGGCTTATTGGGAATTATCTAAATGAGTCATTGGGCATCTCCCTTTTGTTTGAATTACATTATGTTTTGTGTGCAAAAAAAGACGACAAAGCAGAAGGCTGAAATTTTCCGGTCTTAAAAGATCTTAGAGCAATAGTAGTAGGCATTTGTTATTAAATTTCAATCAGATTTTTATCATATTGAAAGCATTTTTTATCTCTTTGGCTGATATTAGAAATACTGTAACACTAAAAGAAGATAGCTCAGTGTTATCATATTTTTTTACTTTTATTGCAAATGCCAAATAATATTAATTTAAACATTTGGTAGGAAACTTTTGGCAGAATCAAAAATTAACTGTTCATTTTAGATACCAAAAAACACAGACAAATAATCATGTGAATTGAAAATAAAGAATCTAATACTTTAACACCTTTGAATTCTTAGAACAACAAAGAAACAATTACTCAGCATGATTCAATAGTTAAGCTTCCCAAACTTGTTGGCCCATGATGTTTGGGCATTAAATGAATTACAGTTCAATCTTCTGGAGGTTGCTTGGCTGAAAGAAAGCTATTCTAGTCTTGATTTTCTTCTGCATTTTTTAAAATGGCTTATTTCATTGGTAGTACCCCAGATTAACTCTCCAACAATCAGTTGCATCAAATGCCAGAAAAACTCCTGAACTCTTTCACTACTGCACCTTGAATATGCCTCAAGTCACTTAAACAAGATCTGTAGATTAAATGAGGGCAGAGGCCCCGCGAATACAAATGTTTGTGTCCATATATATTAATCCAAGATAAATTACATTGGCAACCTTAAAAAGAGGCCCAGCCTCCATAGATTCTTTCACAGCTGGGTATAAAAACTGCCAGTGAGTACTTTTCCCATGTTATCAGCATGTCTTGCATAGCAGTCTTCTTAAACCAAGTCTTGACAGGTAGCAAATTAGGAAGCAGGATTAACATTCCATTAGAAATGACACAGGTAACCGCAAACTACTGGCTGAGTAGCCTGGGTTACCCAATGAAAGCTTATTCCTATGCAAGTTTATTAACAATTCCTGACCAACAAATGGAGAACTCTGGATAGTCCTTGTGCAGTGCTTCCATTCTTTATGCCCTTTACAACAATCTAAAGTGGACCTGGTTTCTTTCATTGGAATACAAAATATCAATTTCTATGTTCTCTAGTCTCTGTATATTATAAATATGAAAAACAGATATACCCATTCCATGAGTTAAAAAAATTCCTGCTTCAGTTATTTCTGTCTACTCTCTTCTCCATTGTTGTATTCTCTTCTATTTTAGAAGATAGACAGATAACAAAGATCTAGAATGGTGTGATTCAGATTAGTGAAATAATTCAGCTATATCAAATGAAAATTCCATTGCAGTTTTGCATATAATCGATCAAATGTCCTTGTACTATATGGATCCTTTTCCTTGTTGAACACACTATCCTTTTCTAAAGCCCATCAAAAAAGCCCTTGGATTCAAGTTGTTGCTGCTCTCTGAGCAAATTGCCCATGCCCTAGAGTACTTTATTTTAATCCTGTCACCAAATAACTAACCACTCTGAGAAGGGCAAACCCATACCTAAATAATCTTTTCCATATTCTTAATTTCTTTACCTCACAACTCTGGGTTCATGGTCCTCAGCTCAAAGCTGCATGAGTGGTTCTATTGGAAACCCTCCTATTTATTCCCCAATACAGAAATCTTAAAAGACACTCCTGCTTGCAACTTTAATTTCAATGAAAACCAAATTGACATAGATTACCGTACATGCAGAGAAAACACAAAAGTTCTCAACAAGTCTGCCTTGGTTTATAAGCAGGCACATAGTTGCCTCCAGGTAGGGGTGTGCATTAAAATATTGAAAACAAAATACGTATCATGTCAGTGCCCTGCAGGGTGTATTGCCTTAGTCTCTCTCACATACAAAATGATCCAGTTAGCATGACTCAGATATTATCATGCAATGCATTTACTCATAACTCCTCCACCTTGTTTGGTGTCATTTTGATATTACAGCATGCCTCAGAGAAAAACTATTTGAAAAAGATGATGATGATGTCAATTAAAAACAAGAGGTAATTTTAGTCAAGCAACCTGGGCCCCATGTATCAACAAGTTCTTTTCATGCAGATACTCTTTATATTAGTTTGCATTGTTTATTCCAACTCTTTATAATATAAGCCATGAACTAATTAAAGTATGCAATAGGTGGATTGGATTATCATCCCGCTGTTTCATAGTAACACTATATTTTCTGACTCCTTTTCCTTTTCTTCAGTATCTTTAACAGCTCGTGACAGGGATCCATTTAATAACAGAACATATCCTTCATTGATAGTGCCAGGAGGAAAGTATCACCTGTCAGATATCTGCACAGAAGAGATAAGAATGACAATCATTCTGAAGTGAGTTTAAAATGATCATGCGAATACAAATTTGCATTTCTTTTCTAACAAAGGCTAAAATCAGAAGTGAATCATTAACAGGAAAATAAGAAATGGCAATTGTTTGCAATTTTTCCAGTACTTTCCAAGTATATTGTATAAACTAAAATGAACAAACGTTTAAAATCTCAAAACTACAGGAAAAAATGCATATTTCTAATGACATCAAACAAACCATGGTAAAGCTTGTTCTCTTATGCCAGAAACCTCTAATGTGCTACATAAAAAAGCCTTCTGGTGTTCCACCTTCAACATTTGAATAACTGGTGTGGTGTGTCAAAAGCCGACTCAATGGGAACCTGGGTGGACATGTGAAGCATAAATGCTACCAGAAAGGTGAACACTGGCAACTAAGTACATTAAATGGACACTCCCTTTAGGGTATGTCTTCTTACACCCACACATCTCATCTAAGAAGTAGTTGTTAAATACAAGTTAGTTCTCGTACTTTGATCTGTGACATCATCTTGGCTTACCAGTAGCTTAGCCCAGTAAAATTAAGAAAGTATTGTATTGAAATAGTCTCCAGCCAAATGGAAGAGCCTATGAAGGATACTGAATTGTTAGGTTACATACTGCACCTTATAAAGCACAATAGCTGGCTTTTCTTACTGTAGTAAATCAATATCAAATACATCACACTATACCTTAGCATGATGTATGCAGTTCTTAAGATAAGCCTATTGTTATGCCCCTACCCTTCAAAACAGCTTGTGCCAATAAAAACATCTCTTGCAGAGCAAACTGCAGCATTCAATAATCACGTTCATCAAGGCAAAGAATCAAACACCTTCCCAGCATGCCACAACCTTATTCATATCAACACCAGTGCAAGTTTCATTGACTTCAATTGAACGCAATTACATGTCAATGGGTGGAGAATCTGTAGCTTTCCAGATGTTTCCAAACTATAATGTATATTGAATGGAAGAATATGTTCCATGAAATATACCTTC
>JANHFO010008744.1:271514-290397 GCA_032468095.1 Pareas carinatus | reverse complement strand
CTGTTTAATAAAAAAAAAGAAAAGAAAAGTTCCCCTTCTGCTCGGGTCGAGCCACGCCTCGCCGGCGCTGCGGTGTTGCCTCGCGCGCCCCGGCCCGTGCGAGTCCCGCGGCAACCCAGCCAGCTGCGCAGCGCTCGCGGGCGGGCGGGCGAGAGGGCGGAGTCACAGGCTTCCGTGTAACGCGGCCGCCGCCTGCGCCTGGCGTTTCCTGGGCCGTTGGAAAGCGGGCGCGGCTGGGAGAGGCGCGGGCCGGCCATGTGTTCCCCGCTGCTCGTTCCCGGCGGCGCGGTCGCCTTCCGCGTCTCCTTCGTCGAAGTCCACCCGGACGTGCCGCTAGTGCGGCTATGGGGGCTGCCCGGCGACCGCAGGGAGGAGTACTCGCGGCTGGCGAAGGACGTCCAGGCCAAAGTGGGGCCCCGCTTGGCCAGCGCGCCTCGGGGCGGCGGCGGCGGCGACGGCGAAGGGGAAGCCCTGGCGCTGGGCGACCTGTGCCTGGCGGAGCTGGGCGGGCGCTGGCACCGCTGCCGCGTCGTCAGCTGCCGGCCGAAGCCCAGGCAGAACTACCGCGTCTTCCTGCTGGACGAGGGCCGCACGGTGAGCGCCAGCGCCTACTACCTGGCGCGGGGCCGCAGCGAGCTCTTCCACCTGCCGCCCGAAGTCATGGGGTGCATCGTTGCAGACCTGCTCCCTCCCGGCGAGGTTGGAGCATCCTTGGCCGCCACTGCCAGGGGCTCCAAGAAGTCCACCCCGCTAGGATCCCAGATGCTCAACTTAAGATGGGCGGCCGACGCAATTGATTTTTTGGGTTTCCTACATGGCAAAGAGCTGTCTGGGGTCATCCGAAAAGTGCTTATCTCGCAATGCCTTGTGGTGCTGGAAGTGCCCTGGCTGCTGACGCAGATGCGCCATCTTGGCTTTGCCAGTCTTGCCTCGAGTTCTTTTGGCAGCCTACTGAGTGCCATCTTAGAAATCCCTGAGATTGCTTCTGTCCCACTGGAGCCAACTTCCACTTTGTCTCAGTCCCCAGTCCTTAGTTCTGCTGCCCAGTCCAAGCAGGGTCATGCTGCAATTGATTTCTTCTATCCCCAATTAGAGTTGAATGTGACTGTGTCTGTGGTGGTGACTCAAATCTCTGATCCGTACAGAATATATTGCCAGCTGCGTAGTCTTTCTAAAGAAATCCAATTACTTTCAGATGCTATGTACCATGCTTTTGAGGCATCAAAGGGAAAATATGTAGAAGAGGCATTACCCACCCCAGGTTTTCCCTGTGCAGCCCAGGGCATAGATGGATGCTGGTATCGAGCTTTGTTATTAGAAATATACCCGGCAGATGATCAAGAGGCTCAACCAGGGGCAGTGGCTCAAGTGATTTGTGTGGATTATGGCAGGAAAGAGTTTGTGACAAAAAGACACCTGTGCAACTTACCTGCTGAATTTTTCCGGATGCCAGTAGTGACTTACCCTTGCTCATTGCAAGGTATTACCGATGGAGGTTGTGGTTGGACCCATTCACAAATTAATCAACTTAAAACATTGCTCTTGGGCAAGGTAGTGCAAGCCCACATTGAAGCTTACTGTCCATTTGAGCATATCTATTACATTACCCTATATGGGGAAGATGGTCTCAACCTTAACTGTCTATATGGAGTGCAGGCGCATTGCCTGGCTCAGAATCTCTTGCACAGTAATCAGGAATGCCCCTCTGGTTTAATTATTGAATCGGAAAGCTTGGGTGTCTCGGTCCAAAAGGAATTTACTTCTATGTCAGAGACATTGCCTGCTACCCCACTTTTTGTTGTGCGTCTGAAGGCAGGCGAGTACCATACTGTTCAGGTTTCATTTCTTCAGGACCCTTTGGGATTCTGGGTGCAGTTGCAGGAACTTAAGCAGCCACTTTGTCATCTAAGGCGGAACTTAAGGGACTTTTATTCTCGGAGTAAGAAACTAGAGGGTATTCTACTTGAACCCAAGGTAGGATCCCTCTGCTGTGTTGTGTTGAAAGAAAACTCTTATCATCGTGCCCTTGTTACTAAAGTTCAGGGAAAAGGAATTGTGGTGTATTTGGTGGATTGGGGAAACACTGAAGTAGTTGACTTGTATAAAGTGAAGAAGTTGCTTCCCCAGTTCAGAGAACTTCCTGCTGTGGCAGTCCGGTGTGCATTGGATAATCCTTTCCCAGGTCAGTCATGGAACCCAGAAGCTGTTGATTATTTTAGGAAATCTGTGCTAAACAAGGAATTGATGATCAAAGTTCTAGGCATGCAAGGAGATGTTTATATAGTTGAACTTTTTGATAATTCTCTGGTGGGAGAAAAAAATTTGGGTAAAATCTTGTCCCAGAGAAAGTACACAAAGCACCATGAAGTACTAGAAACTCTCCAGATAATATCAGACAAGCTATTGGCAGGGGACCTTGAAGGTAAACCAGTGAAGTTAAGACCTGTGAAAATAACATCAACGACAGATGAAGTGGAATACCCACAAAAACATGATTCTTCAGCTTCTACAGCTGAAATTTTGGAAAATGAACACCACTCTAGTGAGGGAGCTTTTTATTCTGCATCAGCTCTGGGTGGCAGTGAAAATTCATCATGTGAGGTGCAGAACTACTCTGAAATAAAGGCTGGTGAAGAACAGCTTGAATTTGGAAGCACAGTTGATGTGATTGTTACGCACATCGAAAATCCTAGTCGTTTTTGGTGTCGTTTATTTAAGAATTCCCATGAACTGAATATACTTATGGCTAAAATTCAGGATTATTGTATACATTCAGCAGAGCTTCATGATTGGCCAAATTCTCTATGTTTGGCTAAGCGTTCTGTGGATAAAAAATGGTGCAGAGCTGTTATCATTAATAAGGTTCATTATGCAGAAGAGATTGAAGTCGCCTATGTTGATTATGGAAATAAAGAACTTGTTTCACTGAAAAATATTCGTGCAACTACAGCAGACTTTCTGAAGCTAAAAGCTCAAGCTTTTAGATGTAGCCTTTACAATTTAATTCAGCCAAAAAATACAAATCCCTTTGTTTGGGATAAAAAAGCCATCGAAACTTTTCATGAATTTGTGAATTCAGGATCTAAAGTGACACTAAAGTGTACGATATTTGCTTTAGCAGCATTAAATGGCACAGAACTTTTTAATATTGTTGACCTAATTACTCCTTTTGAAAGTGCTTGCCATTTCTTAATAAGAAAGGGTCTAGCCACATTTGTACAGAGAGAGAAACCCTTGGTATCATCTGTTCAACTTCTATCATACTATTACTCGACCCACAATATCAAAAGAGGAAATGAAGAGATTGTTTATGTTACACATGTTAATAGTCCATGTTTCTTTTTCTGTCAACTTGCCAGGAATGCAAATGCTCTTGAAAAGTTAACTAGCAACATTAGTGAGCTAAGCAAAATGTGGTACAATTTGCAAACTTCGCCAAGCCCTAGGAATTTGTACCTTGCAAAGTATACTGATGACTGTTGGTATAGGGCAGTAGTAACTTCAAAAATTGATATCAAAGAAGTTTTTTTTGTAGATTTTGGTAATACACAAGTATTAAAAAATGAAGACCTGATTGTGGTACCAAATGATGCTTACGAGTTAATGCTTTTACCTATGCAGGCTATAAAATGTTCTCTATCTGATATAGTTGATCCACCAAAAGATGCTATTGAGTGGTTTGAAAAGGCAGTGTTAGATAAGCCCTTAAAAGCTTTGATTGTAGCAAAAGATCCTGATGGAACATTGATAATTGAACTGTATGATGGTAAAATACAGATCAATGCAAAATTGAAAGAAAGTTTAGGTTTGCAGGCTAGTAAAGAGATTACTGAATACGCAGAAAACAGCGCTGTCTCTTCCAAATGCTCACTTAATAGGGAGGAAAACAGCACACTCGCTTCCAAATGCTCACTTAATAGGAAAGGAAACAGTGAAAAGGGGCTAGCTTTGGTAGACTTTGTCAAACCTGTTCTTGAGGGCAATAAATCTAGTGCTGTTTTTGGAGAAAAATGTCAATTGCAGCAGAAAACTAAAAAAGAGGAAGCAAGAAAGTTCCTGGGGTTCATAGAAGGCTCTAGCAAAAGTAATTTTGTAGCAGATTGGAGGGACACGAAATGTGCAGCCCTTAATAAGCAAGGGGAGAGAGGTGATATTAGAAATAAATCCAAAACTCTAACATATTCTTCACCTAAAAATATATATGAACTACCTCAAAAAACCATAAAGACTGGTCTTAAATCTTTAGTGTATGTTTCGCATATAAATAATTTTTCTGATTTTTATGTACAGTTAGTAGAAGATGAGCTTATCCTTGATAGTATTTCAGAGAAAATAAACAGCTCTAAAACAGTTTCAAGCTTAGTGGGGCAACAACTTAATGTAGGAGATTTAATATGTGCAATTTATTCAGAAGATGGCTTATGGTATCGAGCTGTAATTATTAAAGAGTCCACTAGTGAATTGGTAGAGGTACAGTATATTGATTATGGCAATACTGCAGTAGTTAGCATTCATAAAACATGCAGACTTGTTGAAGACTGTTTATCTTTTCCTGTGATGAGCATCCATTGTACCCTGGGTAGTATTAAGATGTCAGAGATTCCAGAATGGACACAAAAAGCAGTGCTGTATTTCTCTCAAAAGACAAATGAGGTTCAGATGAACAGTCAATTCATTGAGAAAGTAAAAGACAAATGGGAAATAACTCTCAGTGATGAAAAAGGTGATGCAATTGTTGATATGATTAACAGTTGCCCTGAATATAAAAAATATGACCTGATAGAGACATCTGACAAAGGATCTGACATGACTGGCAAAGCAAGCTTATGTGAAGATATTCTTTCTGATAAGCACATTAGACTTACAGTTAGCAAATCATTTCTCTGGAAGACACCTAAAACAGGTGAAATTATAAAAGCCTTTTCATTAGTTCCAAAGAACCCAGGATATTTTTGGTGTCAGTTCATTGAAAATGAAATTAGTTCAATTGAAATAAAGCTTCAGGAAGCTGGAGAACATGCAAAAATCCACGTTGATGATCTTAAAAATGGCAGTCCTTGTCTAGCAAAATCTAGTGAAAATAATTTATTTCACCGAGCAGTTGTTAGTCATATAGAGGGAAGTTCCTTGACAGCAATCAATATTGATTATGGAACTGAGGAACATGTCAGTATAGAAGTGATCAGGCAAATTTCTGATGAACTGTTAATAATTCCACCACAAGCATTTTTGTGTAGTCTCTTTGGCTTTAATTCTGAACAAGGTTCATGGGCTGAAGGAATAAATGAAATTTTCTGTGATATGATAGCTGATCTTCCATTAGAGATTACAGTTATGGACAAACAGAACCATGGTTTTTTTGAAATTCCCTTGTTTGTAGTTAAATTGGAATGTCAAAAGATAAACATCAATGAACGAATGAAACACTTTTGGAAACATCATGCTGAAAGTGGTGATTCCACTATAGCAAATAATTACAACCTTGAAGAGCAGATTAGAAATCCAGAAGAAGAGAATTCAAAATCTGTGCCATTTGAAACTGAAACTTCTATTTGTATAACAATGGCCCCAAAAGATAGTTGTTTGGAAGATGTATTCTGTTGTCCAAATCTATCAGAGCCAGTAGATAAGTGTTTTGATGTCGAAGACAAGGTTTTATCAGAAACATCTTCACAGCAACCCCAAAATCAAGTCAAGCGCCACTTTATCACCCATCAAATATTTCATGCAGGAAACCAGAAGACTACATTTGATGTATTTAATAATGAAACAAACTATTCTGCATCTGGAAACAAAAAAAACATAACAGATTCTACAGGTCTTTCTGAAATACAAGTTGCTACTTGTGAAATTACATATGATGCACTTGAATCTCAGGGAGGAACAGAAGACAAAGAAATATTAATGCTAGATTCTCCTGAAGTTCAGTTACCTTTGGATGATACAAAGAGATTGTCAGACTTCATGTCCTTAGAAGCGCTTCCTCAACTAAATAATGCAAAGAACATGCCAGAAGTAGAAAAATTAAAAATGCCCGTGTGGGAGGAAATGCTGCAGCCAGAGACAATAGAAATAAAAACTTATGATGATGAACCACAAAAAAAGTCAGAATTGTATTTACTTGAACCACAACATGTGGAAGGACAGTCAGCACACAAAGTAGAAGAGAATACTTCACTAATGAATGAAAATGAAAATTTAATATCAGAAGTGATGGCATCTGAGGTGTTTCCTTTACTGACTGAGAAAGCCAGCAATAATTTGCTATATTTGCAGCATCCTGGTTCATCTGTTCCTGCAGATAATAAAGTCCAGTCCTCATTGTCAGAAATTACTCCACAAGAATTCTGTTCCATTGAAGAACTTGTTGAAAAGGGAAAAAGTGATACAAGCCCCAATTTTACTGAAGGACAAACTCTGTTAGGAAAGAAATATGGAGAAATGCAGATGAGCATTCATGGAAGTTTTAAAGACAATATTTTTGTTGAAAAGGATTATTTAACAAATATACAGCTAAGTGAAGTGGATGAGCCCATAATAAATGATACAGGTAAGGCATTATAGAACCTTGAGTGACAAAGTTGATTTAAGATTTTGCACAATCTTGTTCAGTGGGCAAAAAATGACTGCAACTTAAATTTCTCGGAGAGGGATTTACAATTATTTTTGAAAAGAGTATTATATAACCTTTCCAATATAAAGTATAGCTCTCATTTGAGAGAGAGTTTTTTCCAGATCCAGCTGGAGAATAATGATTACTAGATCCATTTCACCTGGTAGATACATGACTGAATTTACTTTGCCTTTGTGAATAAAATGGCTGGAAGTGTGGCACTAATAATTTCCCTAGATGACTCATTGACTTTGTCAGTCGTAGTATCTTTTTGGGCTCCCTTTTTTCCTGTCTCTCTTGAGCTCAAAATAGAAAAAAGCTTGTCACATTGGGTTCCACCATGTAACATAGGTTCTAGAAGAGATCCTGTATATTTCACTCTATGTCTAGAGTAAAAATTATACCCATTCCTAAACTAGTAAGACCTAGGAACGGGACCACATAGTTAAATCGGACAATTGCAGCATAGTTCATGTTGATGCTTGAAAAAGTGTTGGAAGTATAAATGTTTGCTGTCCAGTGCATCTTGTATCAGGATTCTACATTTGAAAACTGCAGTAATTGCTGCTTGCTTTTCCAAAAATTAAAAATTATAAACAAATCCTAAATTTATCTTATGACATAACCATTTATATTTTACTATAAGCCTGTCCAGTCACTAAGGTCGGCAAGAGAGCCTCTTTTAAAAATACTTGCATATTCAGAGGTCTGTCAGTCATGAAGAAAAAACCTGTATTGGTCTCAAGTTACGGAATGTTCTTGCTAGGTTCCCAAGCATTCAATTTAGGACTGAACGTATTTTCCACAAGATTGTGTTGATGATAATACTTAGGATCTTTTAAAAAAAATATTGTTAAATTATATTGTATGTTCTATTCCTAGCTATATTTTTGTGACCTTTAGACGGTAAGATAGTGCATAGATTTTGAATCATCATCAGTAACAATGTAGCACGATAGTAACTACCTGGCTCTTGGAAAGCAGAAAGTTCTCCTTTCTAGATGCTGTTATGGAAAAAATAATCTTTATATTTCTATATATTACTACTTATAAAAGTAGAATTTGCAACAAAATCACTCCATTTGAATAACTGAATTTTTAGAAAGCAGTCAAGCCACTGATATTAGCGCCCACTTTGTTTTGGAACTCACATTCAAAATAGTGTAAATTTTCTTTAAATTTGAGTCAAGAACCAAAATGGTTAATTCTACAGTTTGAATTTAAAAGATATTGTATTAAGTACCAGCTGTTTGACCTTTCTGGAATACAATGTTCTAACTGAAAATTATAGGTACTTTTCAAACATGTAATGAATGACTAAAAGCATGTGGCCTTGTCTTCTTCCAGTATCATCACAAATTATATACCAGACCAAATAAAATCAACCCCAGTCCTAGAAATACAGGTAGTTTTCAACTTACGAACACAGTTGAGACCCAAATTTCTGTTACTAAGCAAGGCAACTGTTAAAGTGAGTTGCACCTGATTTTATAACCTTTTTTTTGCCCTAGTTGTTAAGCAAATCACTGCAGTTCTAAAATGAGACTCACAATTGTTAAGTGAATCTGGCTTGCCCCATTAGCTTTGCTTGTTGGAAGCCAGCTGACAAATGGGGATCACATGATATGTCAGAAATACATACCATTTGCCAAGTGTCCAAATTTTGATCATGTGATGTGGAGATGTTGTAACTCACTTTTTCAGTGCCATTGTAACTTGGAACAGTTGCTAAATGAATGGTTATAAGTCAAGGACTATCTTTATTAGTTGAGATTGCCTATGTAAACTGCAGCTGTCAATCCCATTGCCCTACCCATAGTGTATAGAATGAGTAATAAGGTAAATAAACAATGTATTATTTTTTGCAGAAAAAAAAGAAAACATTTGCAACTTAATGGGATTTGATATTGGTTCCCAGTGCATGGTATGGTCAGGTACTCAGTGGTACAAGGCTGAGATTTTAGGCATATCTGCTGAAGGTACAAAGGTAAGGAGTCATGAATATATTAAGTGTGATGGTTCATGTTACTTTAATTGTGCTTCTATTATATAAATCAATATCTTCTTATTTTCTGTAGGAATTAATATTTAAATCTTATGTTATTTATAAATGAAGGTTTTGAATCTTTCAAATGGAAATGAAGAGATAGTCAATCCTATACATGTTTGGAATGGGATTCCTGAATTGGATTCAAATCTTACTCAGGTATATTTTACAAAATAGTAAAAAAGCAATTTTGTGTTGTGGATATTTGCTGATTAATTTTCTCTGACCTATTGTGAATAATTTTTCTTCTTCCATTGAATTAGTGAGGAACAGGTTTCATACAGGATTTAAAGTTGGTAGGTAATTCAGTGCCACTTGAATAAGCAACGTTAGTGGTAAGAAATATAAACAAAATTCACCAAAATTAGTAGAAAATAATAAATGCTAACAATTTTTTGCTAAAATTTAGGGGAAAAAATACAGATCATTGGCATCATTAGTATGGAATGCATTATTATCATTTGCTTAGGACAGAGATAAAACTGAGAACCCTCCTAGATTTTGAACAATAAATCTCAACAGCTCCAGTTAGTATAGCAAACTATTGTTGATATTTTGAAGGCTATAGAGGTCCCTTCTTGGAGATAAAACTGATTTCCATCCTGTGGTCAGTGTACAACTGTTACTTCTAGTCTATTGACTGAGAGATAATGCAAGGAACACTTGTTATCTCATTCTTTATTTAGCCTACTGGTTGGCCTTTACTTACTCTTAAGAATTGTGATATGCGTATGACTAAGCCAAAGAAATTCTTAAACATATCACAGTCCAACCCTGAGCTACAAATATTCTGTTGTTACATATGTTTAATACAGATGATATAGATGATAGATAGATTTCTTCTATTAGCCATGAGAACTGTTTTAAAAACTTTCCATGCAGTCAAAAAGCATTTTAAGAATAAGCCTAGTTAGCAAGAAAAACAAAAACAACCTAAAGTGGCTCCTGTAAAGAAATTGGAAAAAAATACTGAGCAAAGACAACTTTTTAACAAAATCTTGCGCAGAAGTTATCTTAATTTATCTAAGAACATATGTTAGTTGCTGCTTCATCAGTTCATCTCTCCCATATTTTTTGAGTAGTAAGGTCTAACAGAGATTCTGACATTGTATAATTTTTAAAATAAACCTTAATAAAGCATATTTTGATTCTAACATAAATTCTGGTAGGTTCTAATAATCTCCCCCCCCAAAATAGTGGTTGCATCAAGGCTTTTATGGTTATATCTTTAAGCAGCGCGTACAAACACACAAGTACATAGCTTAACATTATGACTGCTATGCATGGAAATAAGACCTACTGTAAATCTCTCTCAGCTACATTCCTGATGAAGCTTCCTTCAGTGGTGCTGTTAAGATGGGAGAAAGGTAGGGATGGCATTGACAAGAACTTGATTTTTCAACAAATATTTGCCAATAGTGTACATGTACAGAAGCAAATAGGTTTGATTGGAATTGATACTGAGAAGGAAAGAATTAAACTGTTCCATTTCTTGTGATGCATTCCATTTCCAATAAAGTAAAGGTAAAGGTTTCCCCTGTCTAGTTGTGTCTGACTCCAGCAGACAGTGCTCATCTCCATTTATTAGGCAAGAGAGACAGCATTGTCCAAAGACGCTTCCATGGTCATGTGGCCAGTATATGCATACGGAACACTGTTACCTTTCCACCAAAGTGATATCTATTGATCTAGTTGCATTTGCATGCTTTCGCACTGCTAGGTTGGCAGGAACTAAAGCAGGAACAGGAGCTCACCCCATCACATGGTACTTGGGTCTCAAACTGTTGACCTTCCAATCGACAGACCCAGCATCTTAACTGCTAGACCACCATGCCCTCCCAGTCTTCATACCTACTCTTGAAATAAAATAAATGATTAAAGGATTGTCTATTTTGTAAATATTCTCCCCCTCCATGCCATATTCTAATAAGAAATGCTAAATAATATTTTGTTTCTGGAACAGAGGCCTAACAAGAAGATACAATACAGAGTTTTTGGACACATTACATACAGAGGAAGTCACACAATTTAAAAGCAATGAATTTTAGTTTTCTATCCAACAATAAACATACTCATTGAGTATTTTTTTGTACACTATTTTTCTAGAAATTACTTTTCTTTTTCCTCTTAGATAATGACCAAGAATAAAGCAGATATCTTGCACTCTGTGCCAGAAACTACCTTGGCAATGGAAGGTAGGTTAAACAATTTAGATTAATGAGAACTTCTGTTATACATTTTATATATGTACAGAGTAGTACATTCAATCTATAGCTCACTATTACTTTTCAAGTATATTTTTCCTACTCAACTAAATATACAAGTAAATCATTTCTAATTTTGTAGAATTTATGAGAGCTGAAACAAGTTGTGTTTATATTCTATATCAGGGCTTTTCAACCCATTGTACACATAGCACTGGTGGTACGCTGGTACTTGACAGATGGTACGCAACGTCCACATTGTCTAGTTTCAGAGAAATGTAAGGAAGATGAGCTGAAGCAGTGGCAGTGCAGCACATGCCTGGAGGGGGGGATAAATAGGCTTGGCTCCAGCGGATTGGCGTTGCCAGAAGCGCCAATCCGCTGGAGCCAAGTGTGCCAATTCTGAGCCCTTAGCAGAACCTCAGCAACAACATATCTGCAGCAGACATTACCCCCCCAGGCATGTGCAGTGCTGCTGCTTCTTTCACCAGGAGCAGCACACTTCATTGAGGTGAGAATCATCAGAAAGTGGCCAGCCCAGAAGAAAAGAGGAGGAGGGGGGAATAGAGGAGAGGATATAAAAGGAGGTGGTTTTGGTAGGATAGGGAAAGAAAAAAAGACGATGAGAAAGAGATGAGAAGATTCTGTGAGGCAAGCCTGAGAGAGAGAAAGGGATAGAAGAGGAGAGGATTCTGTGAGGCAAACAGGGATCAAGAAAGGAGAAAAGGCTATGGAAGGAGGGCCCAGCAGACAGTGAAAGAGAGAGAAGAGGAAGAGAGGAAGAAGGGCCTATCAGCACAGGGTTCTCATTAAAAGTGTGATAAGTGGGTGTGCTTTATCACTTGTTTCCTTTTTTTTGGTCATCAATTTTTTGACACCTTGCTAAACCACTGGTGGTACTCGAATATTGTCGTGTTCTAAAAGTGGTACAATCTGTGAAAAAGTTGGAAAGCACTGGTCTATATCATGTTTTAAGTTGTAACAGTTTTCAGCTGTGTAGAAATATTAGCAATTTCATAAAGTAGAATATTCAGCCCCACATCTCTCTCTTTATAATATTACAAACAGATCTGGTTTTCTTCCAAGAAACTCAACCCCAGCTATTCTGTATATTTGAAATTACCTTCCCAAAGCTGTATACAAGTTATTCTTAAAATTCTCCCTTTTCAAAATATTTCTCCTTTTTCCTAGCAGTTGATAGCCAGTGGCTTGCAGGGTCCATGCTGATCTATAGCATTCCTTTTGCTATCCTAGAGTAAATGGACCCCAAACTTGCAGGGAATTGGTGATGGTTTAAGGCTATAGCGGGTACCAATCCTTACTATTTAAGTCCCTTCATCCTAAATTAAACTATTTCCCATTTGTAGGAGATTAATATATTTTCTCTTGAAGACAAAAGAAAGAAGTCTAATCTCTGGCTACCAGAAAATGACTTTTCCTGCTCTAGCATGATCCCTAGGGCAGTGTCTGTAGCTTTAAATAGCTACTGCATGATCTTACAAAATCTTGACAGTCTCAAGTGGTCTTGTACTGATTGCAAAATAACAAGCAATAATCAGCTGTTTTCCTACAACTATGAGAATTGAAAGCGCAAATTGTGAAATTTGTGACAATGAGAAGAGGGAAAAGCATCAAATTGGCAACTAAGGCAACTCAGAGTTTGTACTTTGCACTTGTACTCAAATTTCAGTGCTTTTTCTGTTTTGTGATTGACTGTTCCCCAGCTACCATTACTATGGTAGACATTTTGTAGCACTGCCAAGGACATTTAATATCAAAGCTGAAAGTACCGAAAATTATTTAATACAAAATTGAACCTATTCATGTGCGATTTAACAGTTGTGTGTTGTTTGCTTTAGTTTCAATTTCTTATCTTGCTTTCCCTCATTTTTGAATTTTCAATTTTTAGGATAGGGGTCAGTATTATATAAAGCTCTCTATATATATTGATGGGATTTAGTTACGATTAATTTGTAAAGATGCCAATTTATGCTGTTGCAATGTAGATTGAAATGGTTATGATGCAGCAGTGATGAAGAAATTGGACGACTAAACATATTTCAAGAGAATACTGTTAGCTAAGGACTGTTGACAGATATTTGGATTTCAGTTCTTTCCATCCCAGCCATTATCCCAAAGGACTATAGAAATTAAAGTTTTAAAACATATGGGGGATAAGGATTATTTACTCTAAGTAAATGGTAGTTCTATGAATTCTCTAGGCTCATTGATAGTATTCTTCTCACTATCGGTTTGTGTAATAAAATAGTCTGCCCTTTTACCAGCAGCTGAATCACAAAGTAGCAAGGTAAAGAAAAGGCTGAAAACTAAGAGGGAGCTCTCAGTTCACTACCAGTCCCACTTTTCCTAGTATTCTATATTAACTGAATATCCTCCAAATTATTTTTGATGACTTCTCTGGTTCCTTGAAAGCTGATTGGATTTCATCCTAGGCGAATAAGTCTGTACTCCTTGCAACTGGTTGCTTAGTGAGCACTTGAAGTTCCAACAGATACTATCTTCTCCCCCAAAAAAGTGAACTCGTTTTTGAAGTTCTGACAGGCACCCTTGAGGGTCATGTAACCACATTTTTTGGTGCTTGGCAATATGCCTGCTTTTATGTCTTTGCAGTGCCTCTGTGGTGTTTGCTTAACAACCTCTACAAAAAAAGGTCATTTTCGGGTCAGTCATATGATGACCTCTTTACAACTGTCACTTATGGCCATAATTGCTAAACTCAATTACGGTTGTAAATTGTGAAGTATTAGAGTTTACACTCTTTGTTGACTGGTGTTCCAGTTGAATTCAGTGTACAACTCAGTTCCACAAATCTTACAATGTGAAAGTTTTTCAGTAGGTCATTGAAAGACATTGTTATTAAGGGTCACTGGGAAATTAAATGTG
The DNA here is from genome assembly GCA_032468095.1 of Pareas carinatus. Classification (NCBI taxonomy): domain Eukaryota; kingdom Metazoa; phylum Chordata; class Lepidosauria; order Squamata; family Pareidae; genus Pareas; species Pareas carinatus. The sequence goes on along the minus strand of JANHFO010008744.1, from coordinate 276,629 downwards.
GATTTCAGATACAACTTCTTGCTATTTGAAGAACTAAACCATTCAGCACAGGTAGTCCTTGACATAGGACTGGTTGTTTAATGATTTGGGTACTTAGCAACTGGTTCACATTTCTGACTGCTTGCAATGTCATGCAATTGGTTTCTGGCAAAAAAAAGTCCATTCAGGAGAATAGATTCAGGCTTGCAACTTTGTAATGATCACTCTAAAAAAAATAGTAAAATCAGGTTCAATCATATGGATGCCTTGACCTATAACCATGAGATTCTGGTCCCAGTTGTAGTTGTAAGTCAAGGACTATCTTGTATATATTTTGGATGAAATATTATAATATCACTGAATGAATGGAACTTATAACCAGTCCTCAAAGCTCTGGCTGTTATAGCATCCCTCCAATCATGTGATCAAAATTTGGTTGCTTGGCACCCTGCTCAGTTACGAATAATGCAGCATATTCTCCTGTTGTACATGAACTTCCTGTGCCTCGATTCCCCTCCATCTGTCTCTCCCATCTCTACACTTTTGACTATCCTATAATACCATTGCCTATTTCCCTCTGCTACCACCTCTCCCCCCAGCTAACCTTTGCTGTCTTCTTCCTCCCACCACTGGCTCAGGATCCTAGTGCTGGTGAGGCTGCAGCCCCCGAATAAACATGGCAGGGTGGCAGAGCCTTCTCTGTGGAGGGAACTCACCAGGTCTGGTCAGAGAGAAGGCAGCAGGACAGAGTTGGTGGAAGAATCAGGGTTACATGAATGGTAGAACCCTGTCTATCACTGCCAGCATGAGGAGTGACAGTACACAAACAGGAGAATGCAGCAGGACAGGCTGAGAAGACGTGGAACTCTGGTCTTGTCAGTCTGCAGAGTGGTGAGAGCATCCTGGAGGTGTAGTTCATGCTCTGCAGCTCCTGTTGGAATCTGCTCACCCCTTCCAAGGCATTGCAGAAGGAAGGTTGGGCCAAGCATGGAGAGGGCCTGTAGGTAGGCTCTTGTCAGTGTTGGATTTGCCTCCACCCATTGCTGAAACCCACAGGTCGATTATTCAGGAGTGCTTTCAACATGAGCTGCAGCATGTGTGCAGCACCTGGATCCCAGACCATCAGAGGAAGAAATATGGTAAGGGTAAGTTGGAATGCAGGGTGGAGTGCAGAGTGGCCAAAAGACTGGGCAGGGTGGGTGAGGTAGGCAGATGGGGGAAGTTGAATTAGTTTGTGCAGGGCAGAAGTGTAAGATCCTCACCTAATAGCTGTGGATCCTCACCTAACAACCAGAACCAGAACTGTCAGAATTACCGTTGCTACATAGCATGATAACATGATGTTTATGACAACTTTGCTTAGTGATAGAAATTCCAGTCCAAATTTAGAGTTGTAACCCAAGGATGACCTGTAATAGTACAAATACAGGCAGTCTTCCACTTACAACACAGTTGGGCCTGGAATCTCAGTCATTGAACGAAGCAGTCATTCAGCAAGATGTCACCGATCTGCTTTGCTCAGCAACCACAATCTTAGCTCTTCCAGTTGAGGTCATTAGGTAGACCATAAGGGAGAGGGCCTAACACCCTCTCCTTACCCTATCAAGGAGAAAGACCAGGAAATTTCTGGTGTCTGCACTACCTTTGAGGTTTGTTTCTCTAACTTGTACGATGATTTTCCATCTCTGAACAGAGGGGAGATGAGATCACTGGGATGCTGGGGAAACGAACCTCAAATCCAACATTTCCTCCACTTACAACCTAGGAAGCCAGCTAAGAACACTGCAAATGGCAATCACATTATTTGAGGGCACTTGGCAGTTGGTTGTAAATGGGAACAGGTTGCCAGGTACCTGAAATGCAGTCATGTGACCAGGGAGACCCTGGCACATCACTTAGAATGACCGGAAGTGCTGTGTGGGCTGGAAAGAACCTGTTTCAGGGTCATGTTCGTGAATGGGTATTAAATGACAGGTTGTAAGTCATGAACTACACCTGTATACCTAACCTTCCATTAAGCAGAATTAATAAAAGGCTTAACTATCACGATGTCTCCTTTTTCCAGAAGAAAATTTTCATTAATTGGACCTGGTCACATGGATTAAATCCTTTTAGAATTTGAGCAAAAAGTGAGGAAAGAATATGATTTCTGCATGGTTCATTAGTATGACCCAGGAAAGTGAGGAAATGTAGTTCGAATTTTAATTTAACCCATATGCAAACAGTTGTTGTTTTAAATAAACTTATTTTAGTTTAAAACAATTTTATTTCTTATAGTGGAAGAAATGACTTGTGATTCAGATGACAGTACACCAACCCATTCGAGTTGTGACAGCACTGAGAATACAGCTGAGCAATGCTAAATCATTTTACATTCAAATTTTCTCTAACTGAAGCCAAGAGTTTTAATGAGCATGACCTGTCCAAACCAGTAGAGTTTATGGGACTTTCCCCCCTCATATCCTTCAAAAATGTTTGCCATTGTTTTATATGATGGTCCTTGTTAAGTGTCAGGAACAAGATTTGAGACTTGTACTGTTGTTCATTGTCGAAGAATGTTTAAATTTTGGGGGTAGTTTGAGGGGTTGGGGGAAATTGCATATTTTTTCATATTTAAGTTTACTTTCAAAATGTTGTGGCTATGTGGAAAGGTTTTGTTTGTTGTTAATTTCCTTTTTGTTAATGAAAGAAATAAAACATACCTGAGCTATTCTTCAATTTGTTTCATACTCTTGCATTTGGAAAATTTGTGATCATAGTGATGTAGTTGACTATATATTGAATTTTTTTCATACCATCATCGTTCTGATCTACGCTTTTAGGTATTATTTTATCTATGCTTCATACAATCAGAGACGAGAACTCCTATTAAAGCAATATAACTTAAAAAATTCCCTTTTCACTCCTCAGTATAAGCCAGCATAGAATATTTGTTCCTAACGGTTAATCAACACTGCAGGAGTGTTCCTGGAGTAGGGCTGAGAAATAGATGTCCTTCAGTGATGGTAAAACTTTCAGAATCTCAAACCAAGATAAGAAGTACTACCAAAGCTGTGATACAAGAGCTCAGAAAGACAGCCAATTGAGTGCAGATGGTAATAAAATAACAATATAACCGGTTGCCAGTTTTAAACATATTTTTTCAATTTCACTTGTATTCTACCTTTCTGTTAAAATACTGTTCAAAATATTGTTATAATAAAAAATTAAATTAGTAAAAGCATTGAAAGCCTTTCACTTGAATTGCACTCCAAAGGGTAACTTATCTTGAAAACTCGTAATTCTTTTTATTGACTTTATTTTTCACATTTCTCAATCACGCATCCGCTCCAAGATCAACTGATTTTCAAAAGTAGTTTTTACCTGAATTCTAGCCTCTCAAAAATGTAGCAATTGCATTCACATGACAACGCTGGGTATGCTTACTGTTAACCATGATGGGGAACTACCACTAACATGATCTTGGATCTTTTTTTGCCAAAGCCAGTTTGCTTGTGTTTTGTTGTGAGTTTTTTGTTCTTATTTTGTTTTATCGAATGGAGATGAGAAGAAGCCAGAAACGGCCTCATCAAAATTGGATCGGAAAGACTAATCTTGTATTAAGTCCTTTCATCTTCAAAATAATGGCTGTAGTGGTGGGAGTGGGAAAAATATGGAAATGTTGGCAATACTGCTGCAGAAGTGCTTTGTTTTTGAAGACAGACCTCTATCTGTCTTGTTTTCCTGGTCAACTGAGAGCCACTTAGCTTCAAAATTGTCAAATTATGTACCCACGTAATAATTGAAATAGAGTCACTTTACCATACTCTAGCTGTGCTATATATTAGATGAATGCCAGGTATTCTTTTGGATTCCCAGTGACACACAGATCTTAAATGTAAGCAGAAAAATAAATCTCATGCCAATATTTGATTTTAGCTTGCTTCCAACAAAAATGATGAATATTTCTAGAACCAACATTGTATGAAAAACTGAATTATATATATGCACTGCATAGTTGAGGTACTGGCAATAAGGTGTGACTGAGAGAGTGGATAATTATATATTGTGTTAAGTGCATTAAATATAGAAACACTTTCTTGGGGTTTATAGATTATCTTGGTTATGGCACAGCAAGGATCCAGTTATTGGAAAATCTAATAAATGGCCATACTTGTCTTCTAGTTGCTGAATTAAGGGCCCATCATGATGTAGAATGGTAAATGGCCATATTTGTTACCTATAGCAGCCATATTTTTTTCCTAAGATACTTTGGTTCATTAAGCTATAGTAATAGCAGCTCAATTTACCCTATACAATGCCACTAAACATGACTTGTAAAAGTAACAGTAAGCCATGGTGTAAGCTACCCAGAATTGTGTGATAGCAAGGCGGGTAGCATATAAATTAAATAAATAAACAGTAAATTTCAGTTCAAAAGGAGGACCTAATGTGATATTCTAATGTGGGGAAGTCAAATACCCTACCCTACTGGGATCATTTGTATATATATATACAAATAAACTACTTTCCTAGTCCCATTATTTAGTGAACCAAATGTATCTAATACCAGATAATAATGTTTGAGATGGGTAAATGAAGATGACATACTCTTGCAAAAGCAACTTCTACTTTGAATTATCAGGGTAAATGAATCTCTGATTTCTCCTGACATCCCACTCTCAAACTAACTCCTGGAACTACAGTACCAGCCCTTCTAGAAATCCACATATTATTTTATTTGCAAGGATAGTAACAGTGTTAGACTGGCAACTTTTAAAAATCCAAAATGTAATGGTAGTAATATCATGTCTAAAGCATCTTTACCAATGAAAGAAATTTTAATAGCTGATATTCACTTGGTTCCTTTCTTTGTTCTTTCTGTATACAGGGAGTCCTTGCTTAATGACATTAATTGGGACAGGAATTTCCATCACTAAGTGATATGGTTATAAAATGCAACATTATGTGATCATCTGCATAGCAATGGCATCCAAGCTATCTCTAATTACTGTCATTAAGTGAGGATTTCACATGTTTGGAACTAGTGACTTCCTGCCTGCTCCTTTAACTTTAACTTTTTAACTTTATTAACATTTATATCCCGCCCTTCTCCCCAAGGGGACTCAGGGCGGCTTACAGGCAACATTAAAAATA
>JANHFO010008744.1:250220-267239 GCA_032468095.1 Pareas carinatus | reverse complement strand
CCGGAAATCGCTCTGCGGGACGCTCCAAAGCTGAAGGATTGCCCTGCAGGCCGAATTGGAGTGTTCCTGGCGTCCCGCAGAGCAATTTCCACGCACCCACAGGGTGCTGGGAACGCTCCAGTTCAGCCTGCAGGGCGATCCTTCGGCTTTGGAGCGTCCCGCGGAGCAATTTCCGTGCACCCACAGGGTGCCGGGAACGCTCCAGTCTGGCCTTCAGGCCAGTCTCCGGACCTTGGATCGCCCCGCGGAATGCCTCTGGGCGCCCTGCGTTTTATGGTCCGGTGCACCTTATGGTGCGAAAGATACTAACTTATATGATGAATGTACTTTATGATTGCGATTGAGTGATTAATATTAAGATTCATGATTAAGATCGCGGTTTGTCGATTTCACCTTATATGTACATGACAAGATGAATGTACTTTATGATTATGAATATATCTTATGATTGTAATTACAGTTTGCTTATTGTATATATGTACGTATAAAGCATGTACACGCAGACAAATTCCTTTTGTGTTCAGATACACTTGGCCAATAAATTCTGATTCTGAATTATCAAATTTAATCTTGGATGATGGGTTATGTAATCCAGGCTCCCTGTAAAATAAATAAAATTTAGAGGGATCAATAATAATGTTGTGGGACTATCAAATGTTTTCTGTCAATATTATCTCTGGGAATTTGTCATATTTTAGCCTTATGAGACTTTTGCCATTTAAAATTTAAAAATAATAATTTGGACACCACCTGCAGGTGATACGGCTGCTTATCTCAGCTATATCAGATTAGTTTTAAACTATATAAATTGTGACTCCAACTATAATCCCATACCTCTAAAGCCCATTCTAAAGAAATTAAAGCTACTGATGATAATTGACACTCACTTAATAGTTATCATTTTTCTATCTCTATATTTGTAGTTCAGTTTCTTCATCTCTAGGATATTTGAAGCCCACTGGTATTTTTCTGAATTAATAAACAGCAATGGCTGGTGAACTTTGGAATATACTTCATCTGTTAGGGGAAGCATCCATGCATCAAGGGCAACACCACACCTGTTCAGAAAAAAAAGTCATGTAACATGTCAGTACCAGTTTGTACATCCTAATCTTGCACATCCTAAAGTGCACATAGATGCTATAAATCACACATCTGTATCCATAGAAAGATTATTTTTATTAAGTGCCATTATGAGAAACTTTCTTGAAAGACGTGTTCATTGTTAAAAGGTGGTGGGCTCTCCCATGGTAAGTTGTTTAATAAAGACTGAAAAGCAAAAGGAATTTGTCATGGAATACTTTAGGGCTATTCTGAATTACAGATCTTTCCAAGAATGCTGGGCTGTGAAGATGAATCCATGGAGAGGAGTGTATTATATAAGGTTGATATCACTTTACTGGAAGTGCATGGAGCTGGCCAATAAGATGATGTGTAATAATTTTCTTTAATGTGACTTTATGTTTGTGTTTATTGTTCAATGAGACAAGCTACCTTGAATCTATGATAGTAACATTCACACATAGGCAGAATGTTCCATTCTTCAGTACAAACAGTTACATAAACAAAAACAATTTTTACCCATTGCAATGAAGGGTTTCTTGATTTTAATTCAGATTAAAGAGGGACTATCTCTCTTTAGTGTCAGATTAGTTTACTCTATTTAGTTCCAGATTATATGCAGAATATTGTTTCCTACCAATAGTCAAATCAACAATAGTAGTTAGAAAAGTGAATTTATAAGCAAACAAAAAGGATAATTACACAATTAGAATGAAGTTTTAAGAGAAATGTATCAAAAAACAATTCATTGACTCTTGTTTCGCCAGCAAAGCCACAATATCACAAAAAGGAAATGTTCAGAATTGAGGATTGGGGAGAATAATAATTATTGAATAATATTATTCAGTACATACCATATACTTCACTTTAAAATTTGGCATAAATCACTGTGCATGTTCACCTATTCCATGAATTTATGTAAGAATGAGGGAGGGAGGGAGAATGAGAATGCGTGCTAGTCAGTGCTGATCCCTGCAGTTTTCTTGTCAAGATTCAAAGGTGGTTTAATACTGCCTGCTTTCTAAAGCTGAGAAAGAGGGACCGGCCTAAGGTCACCCAGCTGGTTTCATGCCTATAGGGAGACTAGAATCCACTGACTCCTGGGTTCTAGCCTGGCACCTTAAGCACTGAACAAAACTGAGTCTTTATAGAGGTACCACTTCAAAAACAAAGCTTTTAAAATTATTTATTTTGGTAAGAGCAATATTTGATTTTATAAAATTCCTATAAAATATCCTTGGCCACTAGATGTCAGCTGAAAGCTGGAGGTTATTTTATTTTCTCTCTCTTTTTAACTATATAATGACTATGAATTTTTGCAGCCCAAATAAGGTATCCCTAACTGTATATCCATAGGCTTACTATCAAATAGATGTGCATGCAATATAAAAGGGGAAAGGATTGGAGGAGAAAAACAAGAAATTTCAGATACCAATTATTAAAGTTAAACAAGGTTTTAATGCAAACTTTATCACATGCTCCTCCTTTGGACATACCATATTTTCTGGCGTATAAGTCGACTGGGTATGGGTGTCTCTGAGTGTGTGTCATTCTGTGTGTGTCTTTCTTTCTCTCTCTCTCTCTCTGTCTCTTTCACTCTTTCTCTGTGTGTGTGTGTGTGTTCATTCTCTGTGTGTTCCTGAGTTTGCCTCTCATTCTCTCTCTCTCTCCCTTCCTCCCTCCCTCCCCGCTCTTTCCTCTCCCTCTCATTCTCTCTCCCTCTCATTCTCTCTCCCTCATTTTTTCTTTCTTTCTTTCTTTCTTTCTTTCTTTCTTTCTTTCTTTCTTTCTTTCTTTCTTTCTTTCTTTCTTTCTTTCTCTCTTTCTCTCTGACTCTGTCTCTCATTCTCTCTCTCTGTCATTTCCCCTCTTTCCTTCTCTATCTCTTTCTCTCTTTCTCTCTCTTTATCTCTCACTTTCTGTCTGTTATACTTTTTGTTATAATTAAATAAGCTTTTAAATTTTTTTAATATTAAATAGGTGCCTTTTATATAAAATGGAAGTTCTCTGATCATTACTTTACAAATGTATGTATCTTTTTTTAAAAAAAAAATCATATTGGTGGGCCTCGGGATTTCAAATTATGAACTTGGTGGTTCCCGAGGTAAAAAAGGTTGGTGACCACTGTTATAGAGCACATCCAGCAGCTTCAAAAGGTAAATACGATCTTATATTCTGTATGTTGCCAAATCTACAAGCATATCCAGTGAGCTAAAATGTAATAATGGGGACATTATGTACGGTATGTTTATACACTGTATTCTAGTAAAAGCCTGCTCATTTAAAAACAACTGGTGTTGCCTCAAAAGTGAAGGGGGTAGTTTTATACAGCGAGTATAGGCCGAAACCTATGTTTTAACTGTAAAATTAGGGGGACATCTTATACGCTGGAAAAATACGGTATTATTAGAAGATCTAGTTCTAATGCTGGGAAAGGTGGAAAGAAAGAGAAGAGGATGACCAGCATCAAGGTGAATAGACTCAGTTACAGTGGTGATTACTACACTGCTGAAAAACCAGGTTAGGGACAGATCATAAGGAAGAAAATAAATCTATGCCTTTGCTAAAATTTGACAATGGCTATATAATAGCCAATATATAAGCATATAATCAATCAAGCAATCAATGTAATGCAGTTGGCAGAAGTCTTCTCTCAATATTATCCATAAGCTCTGATTTCCTTAACATTTACAAATGCAGGTAGTTCTCAACTTACGACCATAATTGGCACTAGAATTTCCACTGTTGAGTAAATAACATTATAAAGAGTTCTGTTATTTGACTTGGTTGCTTAGTATTGGCAATCCCAACAGTCCCAGTTGCCATTATAACTCCAGATATGCAGGTTGCTAAGTGGAAGGAGTCCCAGGTAAGGAGCGTGGAGGTGACACAGGGGGATTGTGGACGTCCTGGAAGCTTTGTGCCGGTAGAGCTTGGAGGGGTTCTGCAGTGTGAAGATTCCTGTAGATGGGCAAGGGGAACTGAAGCACCCCAACAGTTGCAAGTGCGGGTAAGCTTCCAAGTGTTCAACTCTTGATCATGTGACTACTGAGGGAGAGGTCCAAAATGGCCATATGGGCTGTTTAAGTGCTGCTGATCAGGGCCACCATAACTTCAAATAGTTTCTGAACAAATGCCCATAACTCGAGGACTATCTATAAAACAAATGTTACTGAAAAGAAAAACAACAACTAGGTCAACCTAGTTCTTACTTGAATCGTGCATCTTTGCTAAGCGTTTCTATGACTGTGGCAGCACCAAAAGAATGTCCCATTGCTGCTATCTTCAATAAGTCAATAGAATCCTGAAAAGAAAATGATATTGAATATTTCCTTTTGTTTTCAATCTGATGGTTCTGTTTTAATTCATCCTATACTTGGAATCATGATTCCTCCAAACAAGAATTGACTTAGTGCCCTCCAGCTGTTTTAGATATCAGTCCCTACATCTTTTGCCAAAATTAAACTGCTGCAGCTAATTAGCATGAACCATGTTCAGCATATTCTTTAACATTAAGCCTACGATGTGACACTATTTCTGGTAATGTACACAGGAAAAAAAATATCACAAACCCCTTTTTTAAATAGTGATTAGCACTACGGTAATTAGAAATGGTGAATACTCTGAACAGCCTTATTAAAGAGCTTCCTATGATAGGGTAAAACACATACAGATTAATACCAGGGAGAAAGCAGATCTGCTGCAAAGAATTAGATGAGCAGCTGTAAGATCCTTCACTTAGATCTATCTATGTTCAGGTGACTCTACCTCAGTGCTGCACCTGAACACAGAATTCATTGGGTGTCTCAGGAGACTCTTGGATAAATGAATTAATATGCTTTAATATGTAACAAATCAGACGGCACAGGAGGTTTGGTGTCATGTTAGAAACCCCAGCTGTAATACGTATCTTAGTGAAAGTAGAAACATCCAAAAAAGTCGGTCAGTCAATGAAGTGTTGAAGCAAATGCTTTTCATCTAATCAGTCTTTTTCTAAGGGAAACCTTGAATGACACACTTCATCTAGAAAGGTAAGCAGCACTGTATTTTCTTTAGAAGCAATCATGGAAATGGATTTATACTGCTTAACCACACATTAATAAGTCTAAGCAATATTCAGTTACCTTAAAAGTAATACATGTCAAAAAGTGCAATTATTATATCAATGGTCATCTATTTGATTTTCTGATACCACCGGAACCTTTAGAAAAACGCAAGATCAGATTCATCTGATAACACAACGGTATAAAAATAAAGTTTTAACTGTTTTACAACAGCACTTCAACAAACAAACTGCCAGCCTGAAATACATAGTACAATATACAAAACAATGAATATCAAATTAGCAAGGGGAATCCTCTATTTCCATTACCTTTAGAAGACTCCAGTTGAAATTTAAAGGTAGAATATTCTTAACGGGTTTCCCAGAATTAATTTCAAGCAAAAGGTCAAGAGCCCTAATGCATTCATCTGCTCTTTGCTGTACCTACATGAAGAGACAAAAACCATTCTCACTGTATGATTTAGCAATCTGAAAAAATAGCCTGTGTATCTATGTCCTGTATCTACTGTTTGTTATAAAATGTGTGATTTTTCTAAGATTTAAAGGGGGCACTAAATTAGGTCATAGGTTAACTTTTTAAAAAGCTAATTGAATCTGGAGGAAGGAAAGAATGATACTGTTGAGTTTGGTGGTGAGGCAAAAACAAGGCATGTTGTAAAAACAGGCTCAGCTTATTTACAATAGAAAGTTAACTCGAAGCACATTCACAGACAGAAAGCAGCTGTGAGAGGTCGCAGACTCTTATTTATATCTATGACAGCTAATAGCTGTAACCAATCAGACACTAGGAGATTCCTGTGCTTGGGTTTTCCACGTCTGTAACTTTCTCGGGCAGAATTTCAACATCAGGTAACAAAGTTTTGTGTATTGCTGCTTATGTGACATTCGGTGGATTGGCGGTTTGGCGCCAATTCATCCCAGTACACAACATCCCTCCCCCCCAGAGAAAGCAACAGTCATTGTCTTTACATAGTCCTTTAAATAGGTGAGGGGGTCTTCTCACCCTCTCTGAGTGGCACAGCGCCTCGGAGTTGTCGTTGGGCAGACCATGGCTGTAGTCAGTTAGTAGGGGCATGTCACTCTGGTCGGCCTGTGCAGGATGGCCTCCACCAAAGTCACTGGACCAAGTCTCTGTTGGGTTGGTTGGCAAAGTCTGGGAATTGTCTGCACTGAGGACTTAGGTTCAGTCTGTGGCAAGGAAAACCCAGCTGCAGGTGCTCCTGCACTGGGACCAAGGGATGCATCGGTTCCCTCATCTGCCGGATGTGAGCATTCTGTTGGATTGTCCTGGGCTGGCAGCAGGTTTGCAGACCTCTGTTGCAGTTGATCAACATGCCAACGCATCCAAAAGCCATATGGCAGTGTCACCAAATAAGAAATGATCCGGAGACCCTGGCAACCTCGGTTGCCAAGCAAAGCGGTCCTTGCGCATAGATTCTGACCCAGACTCTATCGCCCACGGAAAATTGATATGGAGCCTGAGTCTAGCAATGTCAGCAGTGGCAGCACAGTCCGAGTGAACACAGTCCAGCTTCATGGTCAACTGTCTCCCCCATCGAAGGTCTGCCAGGCTCCTGCCGGTTGCTGTGCATGGTGTTGTTTGCTGGAAAACCAGGAAGTATCCCAGACAGTGATGCCAGTTTCAATGGGTCAAGTGTTTCAGGGCATCTTTTGCTGTCCTCAACACTCTCTCTGCCTGACCATTAGTGGTCATGTGGAACGGGGCCAAAGTGGCATGCCTAATTAAATTTGCCATTCCTGGCCTCGTTGCGAGGCGGGTACTTGGGTCGCCCCTTACAGACAGCTGTGATGTGGCCATGCTTGCCACATGCCCAACAATTGGCTGTGCGTAACCTGCAGTCAGTCCTCACATGCCAGCCCCCGCAGCCCAGGCAGTGTTGGGTCAGAACTTCTTTGGCCATGGGTACCTTCAGTTTGACAAACTGTTCTTGCACCCGTTTGACCTCTTCTGGCTCACTTTCTAGCTCAGTGACTTCATGGTAGACTGTTCCATCCGGCTTCTCCCCACTCGGGACTTATTTGGAGGGCCGCACAGCTTGAATGGCCCCTCTAACAGCCTTCTCAGCCATTGCTTCCTTGAGGGCTTCCTGGAAGGTCAGGGTCTCTTTGGCGAATAGTTTTTGCTGAAGAGCCCTGTCCTTGAGGCCGCAGATGAAACGGTTGTTCAGCCTCTCCTCCAGGTTCATGAAGTCACATAGCCAGGCTCCTTGCCTCAGGCCGGCCACAAACTCTGCTGCCAATTCTCCCAGTCTCTGGTCTCTTTTCATGAATTGGTGCCTCCATGCTATGACCAAGAGCTTTGGGTCGAAGTGCTCCTGCAGTCCTGTAGGTGACTGTATCTAGAGCTGCAGGTTTTCCACTATTTCGAATGTGCCTGAGCCGCACACTCACACACAGGAGTGTGGCAGCTTTCAGGCTGTCATCCACCACTTTGTTGGCTTGCATGAAATTTTCGAGCGAGACATGAATGACTGCCACCACTCGGGGTTCGCAGTGTCAAACTTCTCCATGCGGCCCATCTTGACCATGGTAAGTCTTTGCTGGATCAAGGTGCTTTGCCTTGGTAAGTATTTGCTGGATCAAGGTGCTTTGCCTTAATCCGACTGTCTCAAGCTGCAGGGGGGGAACATCATTTTGACCAGGCTGTTGCCTACCCCTGGTGCTTCAGTCTAGCAGCGATCCCAACTTCATTGCCACTGTTGAGTTTGGTGGTGAGGCAGTAAGGAGGCACTGAAAAACAGGCTCGGTTTATTTACAATAGAAAGTTAACTGGAAGCACACTCACAGAGAGAAAGCAGCTATCAGAAGCCACACGCTCTTATTTATATCTTTGACAGGTAACAGCTGTGACCAATCAAACGCTAGGAGATTCCCGCGCTTAGGTTTGCTACATCTGTAACTTTCCAGGGCAGAATTGCAACATCAGGTAACAAACTGTTGTGTATTGCTACTTATGCTACATTCATTGGATTGGTGGTTTGGCACCAATTTATCCTAGTACACAACAGATACTCTGATTATTAAAAGTTCTTTTCAGAGCAAAGTGCTTCAGTTATGATTAGTAGTGAATTCCAGATATTTCAGGTTTCATTTTGGAATTGAAAATTCCTTGGTAACATGTTGTATGCTGAGAGAATATGGAAGATGTGACCATGTTTCTTCCCTTAGATTTTTTAATGACATCAACCTCTAAGGTGGATAAGATTTTAAGTTACATGGCTCTGTTCCTATGTTGATGGTCAATTCCAAAAGCAGATGTTGGGGGATATTTACTTCAAGCCTTTACACTTATGCTACGCCATTCCTCAAGATTCATGCCACAGTAACTATAGAGTTCTGAGTCATTATCCACTGCAGAATTTCTCTGTAGCTGTAGAAGAGATTCTGAGTAGCTGTCAGCATCATTTCTGATATATAGCTTGATTCGTTCATATTATGCTGTTGGCACTGCCAACAAAATGCCACCAAAACATGTGAGTGACTTTGTTGTGCCAAACCACAGTATCTTCTAAATCTGCAGAAGTGTTATGGTCCAGGTAAGAATCTGAAGCACAAGACTTTCACAACAAGTCTGACAATGATTGTGACCCATTACATTCCAACAAAATATGCCTTTGTATAGAACTGCTAATGATTTCATTATAAAAATGGTTGTCAAAGTTGAGAATACTTCTGTCATGACAAATCTCAGAGAAGACTGAGAAAATAAGGCTGATGGCAGCTTGTTATGGCAAACAGAGATTCAAATTCAAAACTGTGACTGTTAATAACATGGAATAGAGTCTCAGATTTTTTCTCAGAAATAATGTTGATCAGTTAACCAGTAACCAGTACATATTATTTTTGCAATATCATTGCAAAGATGGGGTGATTAGATAAAACTATAGCTAGGGCAGATATCGAAGTCAACATTTGCAACGAAAGACAAATTTGATTGTTGGTACCAAAAACACAATTCTTAGTGATGGAGTTCCTTATGTGTCTCATACCAGATTGACATTCAGCCTTTGAAACATGTTCCGAGGGTGAAATTCTTTGACCCACCTGCCTTTCTGAGATTTACTTTTTTTATTGAGTAAATTGTTGGGAGTTGGTGATCGGGTCATATTTGTTGCTTGCATAGTGCGAGAAGCAACAGAGAGAATGGTCATAGAGGGATTCTAAAAGTGGTAAATTGAATAACACTATACTGTCTACTTCAGCTATAGAGTTATGATTAGGCATATTGGTTTAAAATATAGGGGTCTCCTGAGACTGAATCAATGACGCTTTTGTAATGCATTAGATTTAGGAGATTTGTATGAATACCTGTTGCCGCCTCAGTGAACATTCATTTTCATCTGGTTTTAATTTTCTATAGTAAATCCACTCCTTATGCAATGCTGGGGGTTTTCTTTTGCCTCCTATGGTGGGGCTTTCTTTATAGTAATATGTAGCTGAAGAGGACTGATCTCTAATGGAAAAAAAACACCATATCTGTGCTTTGAGACAGCAACACTTTCTCCCCCTCAAAGCTCATACCATGCCTTATAAATGTTTAAAATAAAAGTTGTAGTAATATGCATATTAGAACTCATTTCTAATTTAGCATCAGAATATAATATTACAGAAAATTTGGTATGTAAAAGGTAAAGATTACTAAGATTAATATGTACAGTTGGAAAGAATGAGTTTACATCTAAAACACCCTCCTTTTTTATAACCCTATAATTCCTAAATTTGGGGTAGAGTGGGGGTGACTGGCTGGAGCTAAGTGTTTACTGGCTGGATGCCCTTCCTATCGCCATTCTGAGTTCGCAGCAAATATTTCTTCTTTGCATTCTAGGACAGTGGTGGCCAACCTTTTCGACTTCAGGGACCACCAAATTCATAATCTGAAATCCTGAGGCCCACCAATATGAATTTTTTTTAAAGATATAAAATAAATATAAATATTTATATAAATATATACATTTATAATATATAATAAAGATAAAGATATTTAAAGAGATAAAGCTCCTCCAGGGATGGGTTACAGGAGAGAAGGGAGACATCAGAGGCTACCTGCTCAGGCAAAAATGAGTAGGAGAAAGAAGCCGCCACAGGGCGAAGGGATGCTGGAGTGCCCCCAAAGGGGGCCTACTGAAACTCCAAATTGAGGAGGGAGGGAAGAGGCAGAAGTGCCCAGAAGAAGCACAGGAGGTCTCTTTGGACCCCCCCCCCAAAGGAATCCTCTCACCCAGACCAGATCTGGACATGGGGAGAGAAGGGGATGGGAAATGACAGGTATGCACGCCCAGGCTGGAGAGGAGCTGCTGCTGTTAAGCGGGTGGGGACAGCTAGCAGCTTATAGAGGATTGACCACCACCTCCCCTTCGCCTCCCCTTCGCCTCCCTCTCTCCTGCAAAGAAATCGCAACTCGGGCAGCCAGAGGCTGGAGAAGGCAGTGTAATGGTGTGGTATGGTGTGCGTGTGTGCGCGCGCCAGAGCCTGATCTTGGCGACATAAGCCCAGGCACGGCCCAAAGATTCCCCTGTTCCACTCTGGTTCTCCACACAAGAGCCAGGCTTTTCAGGAGACACAGCTGCACTGGGGGCTCTCCCCTGTCTTGCCTGAGGGCGACAAGAGCCTTGCTCAGAGGCAAGAAAGAGACCAGTCACCCAGTAGGGAGGAAGGGCAAAAAGCTCGCCATACCGAAGGGAACCAGGGAGCAACATCAGTGCAGTTGCTGCATGGAGTCTGCGCCCCCCCTTTCTCCTGGCTCCTTTTGAGCGAGGCCAAGCAAGAAACAACAGAAAGCTCAGGCTGTAAATCACTGAAGCAGTGCCTTCCAAAGCTGTCCCGCCCTCCTCTTTCCTCAGCCGACGTTAATGTTCAGAGTGAGCTGCTCTCGAGCACTGCGTCCCCGGTCAACGCAACACCCAGCAGACGCAACCTGGGTCCCCGAGCACTCCACAGGGCACGAAAGGACCCACTCGACCCAAAGAGGCGGCACCCGTCCCCCGGACGATGAGAACGGAAGGGAACAAAGCGCATTTCCAAGTTCCAAGTCCGTGTGCGGGTCGAACTCGGGTAGTGGGGCTCTTTCCTCCGCCGCGTTACCCACCTGGTGGCCACTATCTTTCCGGCAAGAGGGGGAAGGAAGCGGTTGCAGTGATTTGCTTCCAAGGTTGCTTTTTTGCAACTCATAAAGGAGGTCTGTTGCAAGCTGTATTTCTTGCAGCGGAGGGCTGTTCCCTCACCTTCCAGCTGTGCTTCTTACAGCGGCAGGCCCTTCTTTCGCTTCTCCCCATCTAAATCAGGAATTGCTGGGTGGTGAGAGGCAGTGACTTTGGCTCGATCGCCCTCTCTCTTTCTCCCCTTCCAGGCAGCAAGTTTCTGCCGCAGACCTCTCAGAAAATGGGGTGTGGAGAGTATCCACTGGAGGAGGCGCGGAGGGCAGGCTGTCTCTCAGCCCGCGGGAAGCTGCCTTCTCTCCCTCCGAAGCTGCCGCCGCCGCCATTGCTGTTCAGTTCCCTCGCCCGCTGGCGGCCCTCCTTGCCGGGCTGGCCTTTTTTTCACATGCCGAGGAGCGCCACCGGCCGTTTCCTTGCCCGCCAGCAATGCTCCTTGCTGCAGTAGGGCTTTTTTCGCTGCTGAAGAGCGCTGTTGGCCATTTCCTTGCCTGCCGGTGACGCCCAACAAGGAGAGCCCCCGGCCATTTTCTCGCCCACCAACTTGCAGCAGCAGGCTGTTTCTTCACCAGCTCGTTAAAAAAAATCAAATCTCCAAATTCTCTCGCGGACCACTGGTGGTCCGGTGACACAGGTTGGCAACCACTGCTCTAGGAGAGAAACATCTGCCACTACTTACGATTGAACTCTTAACCTTCCGAGAGGGAGGCGAGCATCTTCACCACTAGGCCATCACACCACTCAAATTTGCATCTAAAACATTACCAATTTAATTAATGGACTGACTTAGTGGTTGATAAAAGGAGATGATAATTTCTGAATGTGTGAAAGAGTATGTTTTGATAGTGTTAAGAGTGAATTTGTGTGTGTGTGGGGGAGGAGGAAATTTATAATCAATTCTTTATTTTTAGGGTTATGATTTGGTCCTATAAATAAAAGCAATAATTCTAACTTTGGCAAGTATTCCAGTCTTTGTCTAGTGATGATATTTATCTTCCTAGGAAAATCAACTGTGATTATAAATATTATAATCTGCCCATCTCTAAGCATTCTAAAAGCCTGTCTGTCCAGCGGTTAAGGCACCAGGCTAGAAAGAAAGAAACCTTGAGTTCTAGTTCCATCACCCAGCTAGGTGACTTTGGGTCAGTCAGTCTCTCTCAGTCCAAACTACCTCAGAGAATTGTTGTTGTGCGAAAATAGAAGGAGAAAGGAATGTTAGGTATTTTTGCTACCTTGTGTTATTTATAAAAATGATAAAAGCAACAAATAAAGGATATATATTAATATTAGTTAAGTGACTTGCCATCAGCCCATAGACAGCTGAGGCTTGAATCACTATAGTTATTATTCCACAGTAGGTGATTCATTGAATGAAATTCTTTGATATTCTCACTTTATAATAAGTAGAAAGTCCTTTATTAGATTCTAAGCACATATTTCTACTTCAGTCAATTAAAAATTGAGATATAAGCATACCTATGCTCCACAGAAGCTACAACAAACCCCCGAGATGCCATTTCAATGCAAATTGCAGAATACAGTGTCCTAGTAGAATAAATATAATTTTACAAATTAAGTCAGTTTTCTATATCATTTGCATACTACATTTCCTTTGTTACTATTGATATTTGGCATACATAAACAGTTGCATTTCCTAGATTTTTAAAAAGATAAAACATGTCCTCATCCACATATTTATATAAAGATGAAAAAATGAAAGAGAATGAATCAGGGAAATATATACATCCTATGTTGAAGTAAATTCTACTAGTCTTCCAGTTCCTTTTCTGCACTGTGGAAAATATTTCTTAGTTGTGCCCATAGTCAAAAACCCGAAAGAGGCCAAGGCAACTTTAAGGTTGTTTGTTTCCCCTCCACGCATTTTATTCACATCATTAAACAATTAGGGGCATGGAAAATGTACTGCTGTAAAAGATTTTAGCTCCTCCCTCCCAAACCATCATTTTCATGCCATAGGTCGCTCCTGGGTTTTACTCATTCTGGCCAAAGATGATACTGGGGAGGAAAAAGAAAGGAGGAGCCCCTTTTGGACAAATGCTTGCTGGGAAAAGAGCACAGCTCGGGACACAGAAAATGTGCAGTTATGAGAAGCCAGAGAAGCACCTGGGTCAACAGGCAACTAGAAATGTGCAGGGCAGATAGACTAAATAAAGGCAATAAAGTGGAGAGTCTGTTGGATGCTAAAATGTGATAAAGATTGGGAAGGAACTGAATGGTAAAAAGAAAAATCTGCCCAGAGTCACCGTGTAGGCGTGATGGGTGACATAAAACCCCCAAATTATAGGTGCATGAATATACACAGGACACATGGCCAAAACTAGAAGTTCTAGATTCATCTTTGTTCCTCCAGGTATGTCTTACCACAGCTCTAATAATCAGTAGTCAGCATGGGCAAAGGATGCTTTTGATACAGAACTATGGTAGCTTTGATTATAGCCATCTTCATCATCTTAGTTATCATCTTCCAAACTATAAATATTAACGTTTGGAGTCATGGAATTGTTAAATAATATTTAAGAAAAAGCCTCATGGAAATTACTTCAGGGTATATTTTTATTTATTTATTACTTCAATATGAAAATCATATGCTGCCCATCTTGCCATATTTCTGACTGATAATATATATAGGGTGAAGCCATGCCAGGAAAAAAAAAGAGGATATCATATTGGACTGTCTTGAATGAATGCAAGCATACAAGGTGAACTTGCATTTTCAGAGATACCAGGTAGGTAAAAAAGCAGCATTACCTAAATCCTCCAAGTCCATGGGAAAAAATAATTAAGGAATATTTTTCTCCAGTCTTGAATTTAGCATTCCACTTTGCAGGAGATGTAACTGAACCTAGACAGAAGAAAACAAATCTTGGTACTTTTTCTGGGTTTTTTTTTACGGCTTAATGAGACTGAAATGAAACTTTTTGAAAACTGCACTGCATTCTTAAGCTAGTTTTTAAAGAACAACTCAAGAAACATTTGACATGCAAAATGTTAAAAAATTTAATTCCCAAGGGCACTGTCCCTGTATAAAAACTTAGAAAGTTCTTTTCAGAATTCTGGTGGTACAAATGGTTCTTATGTCCTGTGCTGACTAATCATGTGATGACCATTTTAGTATTAGCAATGTTTGAGATCATTGAATTTGAACACAGTAAATCAATCTAAGTTCAACTTCCTCTGTGGGACATAATTGGAAAATATTGCCAATATGGACCTAAAGAGTTCATAAATAGGGTTCAGCAACATAGATTCTTATGTGTCATTAAAAAAAAGTACAGAAGTACGCTTTGCCTTACACTACTGTACCTTGGAATAGTTTCTGGCACTTGTTTCTATCTTTTACTGTATGTTTTTCTATCCAAATGAACTTTGGATGGGCCTAGCATAAAAGTGAATTTTTATATAGCCTTCATATTGTTATAACATCTTTTACAAATAGACGTACTCCTCCACTTATTACCACAATTGAGCTCAAAATGTCTGTTTGCTAAGCAAGAGAGTTGTTAAGTGAATTTCAGCCCATTTTACAAACTTTCTTGCCACAGTTGTTAAGTGAATCACTGTAGTTGTTAAGTTAGTAACATGGTTGTTAAGTGAATCTTGCTTCCCCATTGACTTTGCTCGATAGAAGGTTGCAAAAGGTGATCACATGACCCCAGGACACAGCAACCTTCATAAATATGAGTCAGTGGACAAGTGTCTGAATTTTGATCATGTGGCCATGAGGATGCTCCAGCAGTTATGTATGAAAGATGGTCATAAGTCACTTTTTTCAGTGCCGTTGTAACTTCAAGTGGTCACTAAATGGATCATTGTAAGTTGAGGACGACTATAAAAGTAACACGGAGCTAAAATTAATTATCTCAATGCATAAGAATCTACTTCTCTAGTAGCACTAATTAGAATATTGCTGGTAGTTAGATAATTATTTTTCTAAGAATCAGATTTAGAAAATGCATACAGCTGAGAGCTGGAGACTGAAAACTTCTGCACAAGAATGGGCTGGTACTATAATTCATAACCCCTCTGAAACTTACCAAAATAACGTGGTAGAATGAACTTCCCTACTATCCAATACATGCTAAGAAAACGAGAGAGTCCAGAATAATATTCTTTATTGGGAATCCATTTTGTTTTTTCACAATTCATATCATTTTGGGAAGGAAAATACAGACGCAAAAAAGTCCCCTAGTACAAAATAATAAAAGTAATTATTGAAAGCTGTTTCTAAATGATATCTTTTTTTAAAAAAGTGTGAATCAATAAGATGCTCTACCCTTAATTCACCTCATTTTAAACATTGCCAGTGACAAAAACTTGCTTAAAAATACAATGTTTCAAATTGATTTTTTTTAAAGTATTTGTGTTGGCCATAACCAAAGTAGAGCTTGAATGGCATCATTCATGGCATCAGCATAATCAAATGGTAAAACTTTGCACTTCTTTGCAGTAGAGAATTCTATACCTACTCTATACACAGAAAATTTCTTTATCACAAAACAGCTAGAAAGCCGCCCACATTGTATCAAAACAACTTGCTTTTGTTAAAATTGCCTACAAATTGGCTTGGATATAATTTTTTATTTATTTTGCAATGAGTGAAAAAGCAAATGAACACCTTCCTCCTTATTTCTAGCAAAATGAATGAAAGACATGAATGAATCTAAAACATAAAAGCTTTTTGAATAAAAGCTAGGTTGTTCTTACAATTATAAAAAGAAGAGAGGATAATAACAGTAAACCACCTAGAGTCACTTCAGCAAGATGGGCTACATAGAAATTTAATAAATAAGTAAATAAAGCTAAGAGTTTGTGTAACAAATTAGACTTCTGAATGGAACAATAGTGGGCTTGTACCATGAGTGGTTCAAAATATATAATGCATAACTGACAGGAATGGAGAAACTGGTTGGCAAAGGTACCTTGGTGACATCTGCTTTGTTTGGAAATGACATTTTGCCAGTTACCTGACTGTAGTAACTAATAAAATTTCTACTCTGAAAACTATAATGCTAGATGGATAATAGGCTAAATTATATTCTATTTTGTTTTTTTTCATGCAAGCTGTTTGACAGTCTGGTTAATATAGAATTAGGGTTTATTAATAATGGCAATGATAAGTACCTGAATACCATAACCAGTCATGAGGTCTGTAGATCCCACAGAATAAGGGCCTTTCCCTTCAGGAATTCCCATGCCCGTTAGCAGACAAATCTGAAAAACAAGGAAATGGATAAAAGCATGGGAATCATACTAAGTTAAACAATGCAACCAATAACAAAGTTAAATATTACAACAGGTTTGTCCAGATGAGAAATTCACTAAGCTTTCAGAAAATTCAACAGAGGAAAATGAGACTTAAAGTTAAACATAGATTAATTATTAATTATGCCAACTACTTTATACATTTCTTATCTCTTTCTCTAGTAGATATTATTACTGATGCAGAAAACCTGTAAGAAATTATTATAATATGCATATATTTATTGCTTCCTTCCCTTCCTTAACTTGTTGCTTGTATCCTACAATCTATAGTAGTTGTGTTATTTAGTATCCTGGTATGACTTGTAGATGGCTTATTTAGAATTCTGTCTGTTCTATGCCTATCACAAGAATTTATTTTATGAGATGATCAATGTATCATGACAGGATGAAAGAGGGAGAGAGAGAAAGAAGGAGAAAGAGAGAGGGGGAAGGAGTGAG
>JANHFO010008744.1:208368-218835 GCA_032468095.1 Pareas carinatus | reverse complement strand
TCACACTTTGCTCAGACTAGCAAGAAGCCAAAAGCACCAGCCTGAAGATGGCAAGTGAGACCTTGCCGAAACATTGCTTAGATATTCTCAATCTTACACGGAAGAAGACCCGAACACACCTAGACCTACATATATGTGTGTGTGTGTGTGTGTATACATACATACATACACACACTTGGCAAATAAATAAATTCAATTCTATTCTAAAAATGTAAATACCTGGGAACGCCTCTAATGATAAGCACTATGATTTAGATGCAAAATACACTGAGTTATGTGTGGGATGAAAGCACGACTTGCCCTTTGGAATTAATTGTTGGGACAAAAAACATGACATTGATCTGTGGTATCCACATCTATGAATATTTACACAAAACCGGAAGGTATTTCTCCAACAAGTGTGTGCTTCATTTAGCTGCCATATTAAATAGACTGACGAGCAATGGTAGAGTAATGGTCTTGGTCATCAGCAATTGAGCATAGAAATAAGGTAGCTGGGTTTATAGACTTAATAACGAATGCAATGCATTAGCCAAATATTAAAAATACATGTTTTGGGGAGGAAGGGTTGCCAATAGGGAGTGTCACTATGCTATCTCCTTACATGTGTTTCCCTACTAAGAATCTACATATTTTAGACACCTTTTAAATTCACAAAATGAATATACCCATTACAAATCACCTAGATATATATTAGTAAATAATCCCTCCATTATGTTGTTCATGGAACCAATAAGTATAAAGATTTCAAGAGGGGGAATACATGTCAGTCCTCTGGAAAGACAAGAAAACCTGGAGATCCTGGGATGTAGGTGTTGTGCCTACAAAGGAGTTGTATTGATAGGGAAACGGAGTGTGCTTTCCTGCAGATCATTTTTTATATTTTCTTGTTTTTAATGGTCTTTTTAATGATTTTCGTAGGGTTTTTTTTGGTGATTTTGTTGTGTTATTGTTTGTGTTCTTTTAATTTTGTATACCAATCAGATTCACGTATGCTAGATGGGTGGCTGTATAAATTTACCAAACAAATAAGTAAAATAACTTAGAATATGTGAACCGTGAATCTCCAATATGTTGCTGTTACTACTGTGTCTCCCTGAAAATAAGACCGGGTCTTATATTCATTTTTGCTCCAAAAGATGTATTAGGGCTCATTTTCTAGTTAGGTCTTATTTTGGGGAAAATATGGTATATGGCTGGTGATCTTAACTGGAGGATATTTTGGGGGTAGGGCTTATATTACGAGTATCCTGAAAAACCAGGCTAGGGCTTATTTTCCGGTTAAGTTTTATTTTCAGAAAAACAGGGTATGTATTTATGTGAATAGATATTTAAAAAAATGGACTACCCAGATAATTCAGAAAAATTTCAGTCTATGCAAAATGCGAGAAAGTTCTCCAATTAATAGTCTGAAGAAATCACAACAAGACTCCTCTGAATTTTTTTTTTTTTAAAAAGTACTTCCCAAAAGGAGAGATCCCGGAGGATGGCCTAAAAGCACTACTTCTGTGTGAATGGGCAGGTTTTGTGATGCTAGCTATCCTTGTTGCTCTAATGTCCTGTCTGCATTTTCAACAGGCCACTCAAAGATAGTAAAGCTACTTGTGGAGCATGGTGCTCGCCTGGTTTTGAGAACTGAGGCAGGTTGGACTGCAGCTCATTTTGCTGCCGAATCAGGGCGACTGGGCGTGTTGAAAACACTGCACTCCTTGCACGCACCGATGGATGCCCCAGATCTCTATGGAGATGTCCCAAGAAGAATTGCAGAAATCTATGGGCACAAAGCCTGCATCAGATTCTTAGAAATGTAAGTACAATATTGGCAAAATAATTGAAGCAGATGACCTTGTTACAGTATTTTCCTAATGCTAGTTGGTGGTGGAGCAAACTTCAGTCCAAAGTTAGAGGGGTACTTGAAACTATCATAACAATTCAAATTGATATTATACAAATCGGTCAATATAAAAATCTGTTTTTTTAAAAAAAAAACAGTCAAATCACATATTAAAGCTCTTCCAAACTTTCTAGTTGACATTAAATGAACAGCCAGCCAAATCTACCATAGGAGCAGTATTCCAGAGCAATGGCATAAGAACTGCATCTCTCCTATTATTTTTTCATTTTTAGATTATATGGTTTGGGATGAGGATCCCTTCATCCCAAACTGTATGATCTGAAAATGGGAAAAAAATGAGCAGGGTTTCTGAGAATGATCTTAAATCAACTCAGACTGTTTGGGCTTTAAAGCCCAGAAACTTTCTGCACAGCAGCCTTAATCTAATTATTACCTCTCAGCCTCTCTAAGATTCAACCCTTTCCTCCATTTTTGCCACATTAATACTACAGTGGTCTACCTAGATTACACTTACAAAATTGGTGGATTTTCCCACTTCTTTTCCTCCATTGCATATTGGAAAAGTAAACATTTAATTGCTTTTTTGGTCGTTGGGACTTGCTCTTTCCATCAGCTAGTCCTCGACTCGCAAAAGGTCGATGAGGCCAGGACACTGCAACCATCACAAATAGTCAGTTGACAAGTGTCTGAATTTTGATCACGTGACCATGGGGATTATGTGAAAAATGGCCATAAGTCACTTTTCTTAGTACTGTTGTAACTTGGAACGGTCACTAAATGAATTGTTGGAAGGAATGCCCGTAGGCCTTTTATATCATTCTTTCTACTCTCACCCAAAAGATCTCATGTTTGGCACCTTCCCATCTGATGCCTCCTTTCTCCATGTCCTCTGTTCTACGAGGAACTCTGCTCAAGGAAGTAAAATAAAATCCACAACTCTGTTCAAGGAAGTAAAATATAACCCAGCTTTGAGGAAACAAAGCCAAAAAGCTATTTTGCTTTTAATAAATTTTAGAAGTGAAGTCAAGAGGGGGCTTATGGTCAAGACATATGCAATATCCCCCAGCATTCCAAAAGAAAAGAGTCCCTTTCAAGTCATGATCAGCCATTGGTAGCAGCTTATCCAAAATCTTTTCCTCTTTCCTTTTGATCCAGAGCTGAAATAGAATACAGGGCATATTGCCAGAGGACAAAATCAAAGGGAATCCACCTGGACGAGAATGATGGAGATTGGGAGCTTAAGAAGGAAGAGCTTTTGAAAAGTAAACCCTTCTCTCCAAAGAAACATATGAAACACAAGATGCAGGGAAAGGATGGCGTGCAACTTCCTTCAAGAAAACAATGAGAATAATGATATATTTCAGATAGGCTAGATAAAGGGTGGGTGGGTCTCAGCTTTCTTAACTTTCTTGTCATTGAAACACGTCTGTTTCATTTACTGTTTTTCTTATTTTGATCTTAGTTTAATACATTTTTAAAAACATGCATGAAAAAAATCTTTTATATGCATATCGCCTGATTAACTAATTTTGCACTTACTTTTGTATAATATATTCATATTTTAAGCTTTCCTCTAATTTAATAAATTTTTGTACTTTACGACAAGACTAATTATATCTTTGCTGAAATATTCTCTTAATGTTTTATTAACATTAAGAGGAATATTAATATCCATCATTTTTATTTTATTATTTTTTGACCATGTTTTAACTGGAAGATGCAGCCACAATAGCCAAAGTGTGAAACAAGGTTGCACTAAATGCAGATGAAAATTCTTTCTCTTACTTTTTAATGTATATAAAGAAACTTTACAGTTAATGTATATTCACAGTTAACAAACTGTCTGAAGATAAACATGAGAAGGATGCAGATAGTTGGAATATTGCGCTTTAACAAGGTGCTAGGTTAAGATTTCAAAAATTTTAAATTAGTGATATTACCTTAAGATACAGTAAGTTTTTGATATCTCATGCTTTGGCATATTTTGAGAGAATGTTAACTGATCGGAATTAAAGGAGAATGTATCTGCTAAACATTATTTAAGCAAAATAATAAAAAATAAGAAAGCATGAAGCTTTGTTCTTTTAATAACATTAAAAGTACCAATTATGTCTACTCAGCTGTGATTGGATCTATTTCTATTGTCAAATACTAATTGTCATTTTATTTTTATTGCTAAATTGATGATAAAAGTAACTCCAACACAATTCTTTAGTATGTTTTTTTATAAATATCTTTTTATCCTTTTAATAAAACACCATAGTGCAGTTTCTTTTTAAGTGCAGCACTATTAGAAAAACAGGTACACAAACTATGTAGACTTTCTCATAGGGGGGTGGGTGGAAATTACATTTGGCCTTGAACTGAAAAAATCTGTAACTACATTCCTATAAATTCAATTCTTAAATAGATGTAAAAATCAAAACTGGAGTCATTTCATCCACTATTTTTCTTTATCACATTTCAAGGTTTACCTCTATATAATATACTGTACTAAGTAAAGGACAGAATTAATCATTTCTTCTTCAGCATAGTACTGTTTTAACTCCAGATGTTTCCAAATCAAAGTATTAGCTTGTACTGAAAAAGACATATATATAAAGGTGCTTCAAAGCTGTTTTGCAGTTTTCTCCAAAAATATGTTTGACGAAAGGAGCATCAACATATAAAATTAATGACTTCTGTGGTCATGAGAGAGGGGTATGTCTCCACTGAGAAAAAAAGTGGGGGAAGCTTCAGGGATTCTTTAACCATAAGGTTGTCACTGACAGCTGCAAAATAGATTAGAAATTGAATACGCTTATACATCAGCAGGGCTTTCCTGACACATCAAAGCCACAGGGGGTTCCATAGAGATTCCCATGCATATAAAAGAAGGAAGTATCAAGGACAGAAACTAGGAGCAGGCAGAATGTGTATGTGAAGATTCTGGCATTGAGTGCTATTGGTTAGTCTTGGCACAGTAGAGTATTCAGAGGAAGCAGAGAAGTTCTAAGATACACATTAGAGGCTGAATTGACAGCTTTCTATGTTTGACATAAATCCATAAAAGGTGTGACTGGAGGGGGAGCATCAGTTTATATGAGGCAATGCCTTATCAAAAATCACCCTGTCCTGTTTGAATGCCCTGGATGGGCCTGTTGAGTATTACTACACCTTGCTGAGCATAAGACCAGGTAATAGCTTAGACTGGTGCCTTAACCTCTAGACCAATAACAACATCAGCACCTAAGAAATCCAAGCATCTTACGGCTAACCACAAAGGACTGCTTGTTGCTGGAACTTTGCCCTTTTGCCTGCCACTCTTTTGGGGTATTATTTCTGATGATAACAGGTTTCACAGTGCCTTGCTTTTTTCACCATGGAAATAAATAATTGCATCACATATTACTTTATATTTCATCAATTGCCTATCCCCACATGTATATACAGTATGTATATATTCAATTTATATTGCCAAACTCAGATTGGCATCCATTGCATTGGTTTCTCTCATTTCCCCCTCAACCTTCTGAAGAGCACTCAATTAAGGAATGGCTGAACCAAAGTTATCCCATGGATTTCTGCTGAGGTTTGATTAGAGAATGGGCCTAGTCAATTTCATTCCAACAGCTCATCTGAAACCTAAAAATATTTACCCACTTGTGGTAAAGAATTGCTACTTCATAACATTCTTCTGGCATTCACTGACTATTAGTTAATTGTTTTTTCCCCATTCATAAAGGAAACAGAGAATGAGTTTTAGTTTTAAGATAAATTGCTTCAAGTGAACATCAGCTTTATCATGAGTATTGGATGACTGCAGTTTTCTCTCTTCTTGATTTTATAACCTCAACCAAATCTTCATTATTTTTTCTGATCCTACATTTCAACATGATTCTTCTAAGATTGAGTTTAATTGGTATCTCAGATCAGGTAGAGGGAATATATTGTATATTGGCTAGATTGCTTACTTATAGAGTCATAAACGAAATCCACCATGAGTCTGTGGATAGGTAACTGGGCATTTTACTCTCACCCAAAGCCATACTAAGCACCAGCTTGTGCTTAGTTTCCTCTTAAGAATGTAAATGGCTCAGATCATAGGTAAGTTGCACAATACAGAAGGAAACTGAGGGGGCCTCCATGTCCTGTCATTGAATGAGTTGCTATATAACTTGGACCACTGCATCCAGTTTTTGTCAGCATGATACAAAAAAGATGTTGAAACTCTAGAACGAGTGAAGAGAACAGCAACAAAGATGATTACTGGACTGGAAGCTAAACCATACAATGAACAGATGCGGGACATATATATTTCTAGTCACATGAAGAGAAATACTAGAAGTGACATGATATCAGTCTTCCAATATTTGAGGGCTATGTCCCAAAGAATAAGGGATTGACTTATTTTCCAAAAAACCTGAGGCCAAGTCAAGAAGTAATGGATGAAAGCTTAACAAAAAGAAATTCAACCTAGAACTAAGGAGAGGTTTCCTGACAGTGACAGTAATTAACAAGTGGGGGAGCTTGCCTCTAAAATTTGTGGGTGCTCTCTCACTGGAGGTTATGAAGAAGAGATTGGATAGCCATTTGTCCAGAATTGTATAGTATCTTCTGCATGAGCAGGTGGCTGGACTAGAAGATCTCCAAGGTCCCTTCCATCTCTTTTATTCTGTATTTTATATATCAAGATGTCTCCTGTGCTACCAGGAAAGCTGTTGTGGTTTGGCCTAGTAACATAGTCAAGCTAGGTCAAATAAATTTGACAACATTAAGTTGTGTGGACTTCAGCTCCTAGAATCTTGATTCAGAATTCTGGGATTTGAAGTCCATACATCCTAAGGTTAGCAAGTTTGAAGAACACTATTTTTTTGGTAAAAGAACCATATCAC
This sequence comes from Pareas carinatus, assembly GCA_032468095.1. NCBI lineage: Eukaryota > Metazoa > Chordata > Lepidosauria > Squamata > Pareidae > Pareas > Pareas carinatus. Next base: position 212,106 of record JANHFO010008744.1, on the reverse strand, counting down.
ATGACTGATTCATATTCAATTTTAATTAATTACTGTTCCAATATCTTTTTTACACATACCTGCCTAGCCAAATAAGTTCCGTTCTATATCCATATCATTCTATAATCATTTGAATTTGGTTTCCTGCTTATATACAATACATTTGCTTTAATCTCTCTTCAATTGATTATAATTGTCTAACCTGTCAAGATTGTTTTGAATTTTGTTTCTGTCTTCTAGAATACAGGGAATAGTATCCCATCTGTTTTGTGCCATCAGCAAAACTTACAAACTTCCTCATCTGTCATTAATAAAAATGTTGAAAATGCAAGACTGAGAGTCTATGGAGATTCTCAATCGTCTAGCTCATGCTTGTCCCAAAGGTGCTTTTCAAAAGACAACTGAACCTTCTTGGTTTTTTTCCTTGAAAGTGTTTCACTTCTCATCAAGAAACTTCATCAGAGAACTGAAATTTCCTTGAAGTTTTTCAAGGAGAAAAGCCAAGAAACTTCAGTTGTCTTTTAAACAGCACATTTGGGAGTGTAAGGCTAATACTAAATTCAATATTTCCCTCTAATTTGGTGAGGAATCATTAATAAGTCTAGCTTGCAGAATAATTTAAGGATCATTCTATCCACTCCATACCAGTTAGTTTGCTAATCAACCATGTCACCAGATGCTTTGTCAAATCAAATACAGTATATCATGACTGCAGCATTCCTTCAATCTACTAGGTAAGTTACCTGGTCAAAATAAGTGGTACAGTTAATCTGGAAATGTTGTTGACAAATTCAAATAAACGTCTGTTAACTGTTATATTATTTTCAAGGTACTTATAGATGGATGCCTTTATGACCTGTTCTGGAATTGCCACAAATATAACTGTTAGATTGATGGCCTGACATTTCTTTGTTCTTATTAACACCTCTTTTGAAAGATAGGGCTATCTGCCTTTTCCATTCATTTGGCCCTTCATCTGTTCTTTAGGACAGAGGTTTTCAACCTTTTTCAAGCTGCGAACCCCAAAACATGTCATTGTTATATTGTGGATCCCATTCCCACATATTCAATTAATTCCTAATCGACAATTCATATATATTACTTTTTCAAAAAATTCTTGATCTGTCTGTGGACCCCCTGGCAACTTGCCACAGACCCCAAGGGATCCACCAACTCCAAGTTGGAAACCTCTGCTCTAGGAGTTTGCAGAGATAATACATAAAGGTTTGGCCAGTCCATTTTCTCATTTATTAGTATTTCCATGGTTCCATATACATGGATGTTTCATTCATGGGTTTTATGAACAGTTCTTCTTATATATTTCATCACCAAAATGAAACCTTTTGTCTAGAACAGCAATAAACAATTTAGATGAGGGAATAGAAGGGGAACTCATCACATTTGCAGACGACACCAGGTTGGCAGGAACAGCCAACACCTCAGAAGATAGCTCAAGGTCCAGTTGGATCCTGACAGACTTGAACTCTGGGGCCCATCTAACAAAATGAAAATCAATGTAGAGAAAAGTAAGGTTTTACACTTAGGCAAGAAAAAACAAATATAGAGGTACATATTAGGTGAAACTTGGCTCAAAGCAGTAACTGTGAAAGGGATCTTGGAGTCCTAGTGGACAGTCACTTAAATATGACCCAGCAGGGTGTTACAGTCACCAAAAAAGCCAATGCAATCCTAGGCTGCATTAGCAGAGCAGTAGAATCAAGATAAGACAAAATGCTAGTACTGTATGATAAGGCCTTGGTAAGACCACACTTGGAATACTGCATCCAGTTTTGGTCGCCACAATATAAAAAAAGATGTTGAGACTCTGGAAACAGTGCAGAAAAAAGCAACAAAGACGATTAGGGAGCTGGCAACTAAAACATATGAAGAATGGTCACAGGAATTGGTAGGCCTAGTCCAGTGAAAAGAAGGATCAGGGGCTGCCACAAAGAAGAGGGGATCAACCTATTTTCCAAAGGATCAGAAGGCAAGATTAGAAGCAAAGGTTGGAAACTAACCAAGGAGAGGTGCAGTCTAGAACTAAAGAGAAATTTCCTGACAGTGAGAACAAGAAACGGGTGGAATGGCTTGCCTTCAGAAGTTGTGGGTGCTCCGACTTTGGAGGATTTTAAGAGGAGATTGAACAGCCATTTGCCTGAAATGATATAGGGTCTCCTGCTTCAGCAAGAGAATGGACAAGAAGGCCTCTAAGGTCCCTTCCAGGTCTGTCATTCTGATAAGTGAACAATACCCTAATCAAGGAACCATCAATGCAGACCATCTATCAGTAAACAACAGAATAATTAGGGAACCACCAAGAACAATCCCACCAACACTGACGGGGAAAGCCAGTAGTATATAAGAGCAAACCCCGCTCCCTCTAACACTGATTATGTCAACTAGCTTGGTAAGGAAAGATATGCAAGAAAAAGCACCAAGTTCAGGAAACACCAAAAGTCTTCATGGTTCAAACCTGAGCTTCAAATATTTCTCTTGTTAGTTTCAATATTTCCAGGCAGAGATACTTATAGAGTAACTGAATATTTGTATAAATGTGTTTTGAAGTATTTTTCTAACAAATGTACAATTCTGGGAGGGTGATGGCCTCATCTAAACCTTTCAGGTTATCTTTAGATATGTGTGTACATGTAGGCATCCTTCCTCTGTGTTCTTAAAGACCCAAGTCTTAAAGGATTTGTCTAGTTCACTATTCTTTCAGAGGAATGCTCTTCATGAACTTCAGCCAGGCTGTTAATTACTGATTGACAGGTTTACGGGCTCTTTATTACATTGTTCTGTCTTATAATTGTTCCTCTCACCTATTGACAAGTTACATTTTGCTGATTCAAGGTTGACAGGGAGTGTATGAATAAAATAATCTTTTAAATTGGTTTCCTTTTCAAGGGTATCATTAGAAAATAATAAGATAAATTAAATATTAACGTGTAGTTGCTTAATTCTTAATAATTTTCTCTGACACTGCATAAAAAGACCGGAAATGTACATGCTATTTATGCCATGTCTTCAATCATTCACAGCCACTCCAAAATGAATTCACCTCGGCTCCTGTGTCTGGCAACACTACTGACTATCTCTTCCACCTTTACGGTATAGTACTTTCCTAGATGCTTCCTAACTTAATATAACACTATTTTATTTTCCTTGCTTTTCTAAAAATATCCAATTGTCATTGCAGATCAGGAGGACAGCAGAATATGAAGGTAAATTGAAGCAAACCTAAAATGAAATAAATGAAATGAAATGAAATAATATCTTTTTCTACGGCGGGAAGCATACAGTCTGAAGTCATTATCTCTGAAGAAGTACATATTTGATACTAAAATATGTGTTTATTTATCCAGAAGGCTACTCCTTAGATGAAGAAAAACCTAGACAAGGCATCCCTGAAATCAATGCAGGTAAGCAAATCCACTGGGGCAAAATATTGTACTGTATATTAATGTGTTTAAATTGAAAAAAACAAATGCATACTTGGGATTCACTGAAATCAATTGAAAAGAGTAGGGCTACAGAACATCAAAACAAAGAACCAATCAAGATAGCCTGATGGCTTCAACCATTCTTGGTGGTAAGATCTGGAAGAACTATTTGGTTTCATATGAAGATCTGAGACCTACAGTACTAAATCCAAATGAGTTCTGTCATCGCTAAAAAAGAAAATTAGAAGCAGTATAAATGGAGGAGGACATTGGTTTAGTCTGGAAAAGAAACATTTAAAGGAGCTATGACGGCATTCTT
>JANHFO010008744.1:197954-208268 GCA_032468095.1 Pareas carinatus | reverse complement strand
TCTGTAGATTGTAATTTTGACAGTCCCAACGTCGTCTCCATCTTGCGCACGGCACTCTGACTCCATGCCGCGCGCACGTCGCCGCCATTAATGGAGAACTTCAGATAATATTTAGGCGGCTGATTTCCCCCCCACTCTGCTGTTCCAGAGGGCAAGAACCCCTCTAAGGGTGGGGGGGGTTCGTTGCGAGACCACTCCACTCCACTCAGTTTCATTCTATTCAGCTCCGCTCCGTGCCGCGATGGTAAGCAAAAACTCCGGGCCGCGCTATTTAAAAGAGCTCCGGCAGTTCCGGACAACAAATAACTGGGTTCCTTCTTTTTCCTTCTTTTCCCCCACCTAGATGATTCTGGGGGCAACGCCTCTCTAAGGGTGGGGAATTGCTCCATTTCCCCTGTTGCATCTTTCGAGCCACGCGAATAAAAACGCGAGCTCCGGGCGATCTCAGGCCACACAGAAGAAAGACGTGAGCTCGGGGCGATTCTGAGCGGCAAAACGGCTGTTTCCCCCCACCTAGACGTTCCGGGGGGCTGAAGCCCCTCTAACGGTGGGGGGAATTCTTCGTTCCTGCCACTGTTCTTTATACCGCTGGGGCTCCAATCCACTCCATTCCATTCAGCCCCCGCACCGCGCCAAGCTAACAGGCAAGCCCCGGGCCGCATAGATCGAAAAAGCACAGCTCCGGGCAGCAAAATGCTCGTTTACTCCTCACCTTAATGTTCTAGAGGGGCAAAAAAAACCTCCTCGGGTGGGGGAGGACTTCCCCTGGCCGATGCCAGATCTAAAACGGGGAAAACTCGTCCCCTGGCATCCCAAAGACTGCTGGATGCTGAAAACTCCAGCAGCCCTCTTCCATCAGCGTCCTCACTCCTCAGCAGCCATTTTCTAATCTGAGCGTTTGGCTGCTGGTCAGAATTAAAAAAAAGGGGGGACAGAATTTGGAACTTGAGATGAAAGGTGATGTGGGACATTTGAAATTGAAAAGTTAAAATTATTTTGGGATATCGGCCTGGAACTAAATTGAGATTGTTATGGAGACTGGAAAGGAGAGTATTGAGAACAGAATGAGATCTAAAGAGGACATACTAATAGACGTTCAACAATTTTTGTTGGAGTCCGGTGCATCTTCTGAATTATGGTTTAAACGTTGTGGGGAGAAGATGCAAGCCCTGCTAGGAACCTTGAGTCGAAAACAAGAAGGAGAAAGAGAATCGGAAAGAAAGAAAAATTTAAAGCAAAACGGGCATTAAATATTGTTAAAAGAAGGAAAAAGATAAGGGGTAAGAGAAAAGATCAAAGAGGGGGGGAAAGGAGGGTAAATATCTTAGGAGGAAAGAAAGCAGGAGAACAGACAAACTCTTCCAGAAAGAGTAGGAAAAAAATGGTGGAAGAAAGATTAACCCCAGAGAAAGCAAGGGTAAAGAGAATAAGGAGGAGATCAAGGCTAGGGAGATCCACAAGTGGAAATGCAAAATGTAATACAGAATTGAAAAAGGGAAAGGGGGAGAAGGAAGTGGGAAAGTCAAAAGAATAATAAGAGAAGGAAACCTCCAAAGGAGGAAAGCATATGTTAAAAGTCTGTTTACTCAAAGAGGGATAGGTTAAAGTGATAGTTCTAAAATTATAAATATGGATAAGGAATATGACAAGATACAGTTATGGATAAAGAATGAGGTTGAAAATCCATTGAAAATTATTAGGAATTATATTATAAGTTATGTTAGGGTAAAGTTAAATATTAGATAAGCATAAATATGAATGAAATATATATGATATAGATAGATATAGTTAAATAAAAATATTAAGATAAAGTAATGTATTAAAAATGTATATGTTATGAAAGATTGTTGATGGAAAAAGAGAGAGAGAGAGAAATGTAATGAAATGTGAAATTGGAGGTGTTGCAAGATTTTTGGTTTATTATAAATTTAAAGAAAAATAAATGTTATAGAATACTGCAGATGTGGGAAAAAAGGGAGAAAATGAAATGAAATGTGAAAACAGAAGTGTTTGTATCTTTTATAGTTTGGGAGATCTGGTGATGAATCATTGAGTGGTATTTCACATTTATATAGATAGATAAGCAGAAAAAACAAACCTACAAGACATCCTTAAAGCAGTTTAAGGCACTATTGAAAAAACACAGGGAAGATTGTTAAAAAAACATGTAGAGAGAATGGGAATACTAATAGAAATGAAAACAGAAGACAGATATTACTATGGAAATTATGGAAAATTTTGGGACAGATAAAAATATCATAAGTTTATAGAACTTATACCTTTTTTTTCTCCCTCTCTTTTTCTTTTTATTGTTGAACTTATGACACCAATAAAAGTGAATATTGTTATAATTAAAAATTGTTCTGTTAAGATTATAACGCAAAGGGATGTCTAAAATTGAATTAAGATATGAAAAGGTTGAAAAGGGATTCAAATGTTAATGAAAGATTGTTATAGTAGAGATATGGAAGTGATAAATTTGGTAATATGTATTTATTTTAGTAAGATATTATTATAAGACTTTAAGATTGAGAACTATTCAAAGGTCTAGGATGTTTAAAACAGATTTAAATATGGAAGATAACTTGGAAATATGGATAGGGAGGAAAATAATATGAGGTTAGATTTTTTTGACTCTAGAAACTTATAAGCATCAGGAATTGGAGATTAAATGACCATTTAATATGGAATTAATATGGAAAGGAGGCAAAATGGAGAATATTGGAGGATAATAATATAAATATGATATTAGTTAAATGGTTAAGATGTTTAAAATTATTAAATTGTTAATTTGTGAACTATGTATTAATGAATTTAGATTGTTTTATAAACTAAGAAAATATTTGGAGGTTTTTGGAAATGAACTTAAAAAACTGGATAGATGGTTAAAGAAATGGAAGGAATAGGTAGGAAATAGTTTTAATAAATTTGATAAACACTGATAAAAGAAGTTTGAAATGTAACAGTTGGTTGATGTTGATTGAAATATGTAAGCACATTGTTTTTTGTATAAAAATGAATAAAATTCTTACTCCCCCCCCCAAAAAAAGATAGCCTGATGGCTTCAACCATTCTTGGTGATTAGATTTGAAAGAACTATTTGGTTTCAGGTGAAGATCTGAGACCTGCAGTACTAAATCCAAATGAGTTCTGTCATTGCCAAAAAAGAAAATTAGAAGCAGTATAAATGGAGGAGGAAATTGGAAAGGTTTAGTCTGGAGAAGAAACGTTTGAAGGAGTTATAATGGCATTCTTCAAGCTTATGAAGGGATGTCACATAGAAGAAGATCTGGTTTGTTCAGGACAATTTTGGAGGAAATGAAAAATTTGAATTGCTGATTTAATCTCTTGTCTCCCTTCTCTACTGGCCATACCTCCCTCATTATCACAATGATTTTCCTTCATACCAATTACATTAGAGTATGCTCTGAAGGACTGTTTATGATAAAGGACCTACACAGGTGTATGACTAATGACATTCAATATATGTCTATTCATTCTGTTGTGTTGAATAAAAAAATGTTCAAGCTAAATATGTATATGAATACACTAAAAATTCAAACCGATTCTTAGGCCCAGACATGGACATGTTATGCAGTAAACAGAAAAACAATTCTATTAAATTGTGTGTTTTTCTCTGTCTTTATCTTAAGAGAACAGAAACATCAAATGATTCTTTAAATAATGCTTGCTCTTAACTATTGCTTGTTCTACTTTTAGCAACAGGAAAGAAGTTTTTTGAAGGTGACATTATCATGCCGGTATGTACGGTTGATCTAATTTTTTATAAAGAGGTTATAAAAGAAACTTTAAAAAACATAATCTAATTTTTTTAACAGTCTGAAAGGAATGCACTGAGGAACAACTCCTATAGATGGAAACTTCCAATTCCATACAAAATGGGCGCCAGTATAGGTAACAAGACATTTTCTCTTCCCCCTGCAACTCCTTAAAAATGTTCCTTCAGAGTTCACTTCCTGTTGTGCTTCAGTTTCAATATTTCCACCAACCCTTCCAGATTTCAAGCTCTTCAGTAGACAAAGGCAAAATGTCCTTGAGATTGACCCAAAAGCTACTGTCATGTAACCTTTTTGACAGCAATATGGAATTGGCTTTCTTCCAGGATGTTTCTAGTCTAGCTCTATCAGTTGATAAAGAGTACGGAGCACTGAATGAGAAAGAGAGTTCTAATAATGAAACAGTTTAAAAAATATTACTTTTGATTTAGGAGATTTCCATAGGTCTCCTTATTCCTCCCCTGTGTGTGTGTGTGTGTTTGTGTGTGTGTGTGTTACTGCTGAAGAAGACTCAAATGTCAAGGAGCTTTACTGTTGAGAACCAAGCACTGTTATTCAAGGACTAAGTAATAATATACTGCTGCAATAATAAGACTCAAATGTAACTTTGCAAGTCATTTTCTTTATCCCTGCCCCAAATCATTGGTTGATGCTGTGATGAGTAGAAAAAACGAATGACTACTGGGAGAATTCTTCTAGTGGCATTCCATTTTTGTCCAATGTATTACTTCCCATATTGTTGTCAATGCATATAATGCTTTTGTAGGTGACTATGGTATCCTCAAAGCCATGTAAAAATATCTTAGATGTTTCATTTAAAAAGAAGTTGTGGATCTCTAAATATTTCTAAATAGCATTGATTTCATTTGTCTACAGTTTGATTAATATAAAATATGTCTTCTTTTCTTTCAGATCTGAATACCAAGGGTGTCATATTGCAAGCATTTGAGATGTTTCGACTCAAATCTTGCATTGACTTTAAACCCTATGAAGGAGAGAAGTCCTATCTGGAATTTGAAAAGCTGGATGGGTAAATTTATTCTAACGGACAAGCTAATATTATGATAGAAAGCTATAGCATTTAAATAATTCTTGCCCATAGTTTTTAAGTGCACAAAATTATACTGCATTCATTCCCTCATTCTTTACTGAAACCTAGAATAAAGCATAAACTAGTCCTTTTCTCCATCCACACCCCTTCTCCTTTCTGAAAGGATAGACAATTTTTTTCCGTACATGACTATATTTACCTCTCTGTAAGATTTCTGTACATTTCTCTATACCTCTGTGCATTTTGTAAAACTCATGAATGAATAAGAATAGGTATCATCCAAGATTTGTATTTGGTTGACATAAAGCAGCATCAGTACATTTTTTGAATGGATAATTTAGAAAAGTAAGATGGTATCCAATGTGGTTGATAGAAAGCTCTCATTCTACTATCAAATATGCTATGGATTTATATTAGTGGTTGTATTAAATCAGTTGTTTTGAATGAATGGATATATCACTGTATAATAGATGCTGGTCTCATGTGGGAGATCTTCAGACTGGCCAGGTTGTTTCTATTGGATCACGCTGTGAATATAAAGACACTGTGGAGCATGAAATCTTGCATGCCCTTGGATTTTACCATGAACAGTCACGCACTGATCGAGACGACTATGTCAAGATTTGGTGGAATGAAATCATTGATGGTAAGTGAAAGGGTCTGAAAAGTTACTAAAAAGTAAATAATTTATTAGGGGCCAAGCTGTACAAGTTAGATCTGTTATAATTGATTGTATTGTCTAATTGTTTAATAAAATATTAAAGTATTAATTGTCAAACTTGTCTAATAGCTTTGGTATTTTCTTTCCTAGGTCAGGAACATAACTTTAACAAATATAATGACAGTTACATTTCTGATTTAAACACTCCATATGATTATGAATCTGTCATGCATTATGGACCTTATTCATTCAATAAGAACAGTTCTGTCCCTACAATTACAACAAAAATTCCAGAATTCAATAATGTTATTGGGCAAAGCCAGGATATGAGCAAGATAGATCTAGAAAGGCTAAACCGCATGTACCGTTGTGGTAAGTTTATTCCATTTTACTCAACTTTTTTATGCGACAGAAATGGTGAAACATAACATCTTAAATATTCCTTAACAACCAAGAAGTTTATCACCCTATATTAAATTAGGAATACATTTATGGAAACTACAGAATTAAAAGCGCAAAGGTGTTTTGGGATTCATCAGAATGCAGACACATTCACTGCAGCTTAAGTCTTGTATGTCTTTTCCCCAAATCATATATAATGTATTTTCCCAGGGAATCTTTCAGAAGCTTCTAAGCATAAATTATATTAACCAACTGATCATCTTCTAAAAGGACCAGTGCAGTGAAAAAGTTAAATTATCCAAGGAAGTAATATCCACAGTTTCACTGAACAATCACCAATCTTACATAATCAATAAATACCCAATCTGGCCTAAGATTTCATGTGACCCTGAAACAGGGGGATGAATCTACCATTATTCCCCACATATTGCCTACAGCACCCTCTGATCATTTATGGCAGTGGTCGCCAACCTGTGGCCCGCCAGGGGTATGCTTGGCCAGCAGGAATGCCTATAATTTGGCCAGCGCTGCATCCAAAGATTGACCAGCACGATGTCCGGAGGCCCAGAGATCATTCCTCAGAGCTCCAGGAAGCCTGGAGATCGGTCCGTGGGTGCCCAGAGATTGATCTGCGGGGCTCCAGGAGGCCTGGAGATCAGCCCTTGGGACTCTGGGAAGCTTCTAATTCGGCCCATGTACTGATCTCCAAGCCTGTGGGCGCCCCACGGATCAATCTCTGGGCACCCACGAGCCGAATTAGAGGCCTTCGGAGCCACGTGGGTGCCCAGAAATCTATCCGCGGGGCGCCCATAGGCCTGGAGATCGGCCCACGGGGCCCCTGGAGGCCTATAATTCGCCTTGCTGGTGCCTGCAGAGCGACCCGCAGGGCGCCTGGAGGCACGCAGATCGACATGCGCAGCAGTAGGGCCCAGAGCTTGACCAAGCCAGCATACAAGTGAGGAGGAGGGAGTGGAGCCAGAGCAGCATGTGTTTGTGTGTATCTGTCTGTCTTTGTCTCGCTTTCTCTCTCTCTTTCTCTAATTCTCTATCTCTCTTATGCTGTGTGTGTGTGTCATTCTGTCTCTTTCTGTGTGTCTGTTTCTCATTCTTTCTCTCTGTCGCTCATCCTCTATCTCTTTCTCTTACTCTCCCTCTTTCTCTCATTCTATTTCTCTCATTCTCTCTTTCTGTCTCTCGATCTCTGTTTATTATAATTTTTGTTATAATTAAATAAGCTTTTTAAATTTTGCTATAGTAGATATGTGTCTTTTTTATTAATAAAATGGAAGTTCCCTGATCATTATTTTACAAATGCATGTACCTTTTTAAAAATATTCATATTGGTTGGCCTCGGGATTTCAAATTGTGAATTTGGTGGTCCCCGAGGTCAAAAAGGTTGGCGGCCACTGATTTATGGCATATATATCAGACTCAAGGCCCGTGGGCCACAGCTGGCCTGCGACCTGTTTCAATCCGGCTCATGGGGCCGCCCTGCAGACAGTGAGGGGCTGGCCCCTGCCACCTCGCTCTGGGTCACCTCACCTAGGCCGGGTGCTCCCAGAACATTTCACTCTCGACCCAAAAAACGTTTCCAAGCATTTCCAAGCATTTGCAAAAGTGAATTCGCTTCGAACGTCCGGTTGCTTGGAAAAGCTTTTTGAGCAGCTAGTGAAATGTTCGTGGAGCCATGACCTCGTGCGCCTTCAGGCAACACCCACTTTTGCAGAGCTCCCCACTTGCTGCGAGGATCAAGGCTGAGGCGAGATCTGTGCCTCTTCCCTCCCGGACTGAGTCGGGGCTCCACCTCCAAATGGCTGTGGGTGGCCCCACTGAGGAGGAGAGTGGCAGTGGTGCCAGGGAGGGCAGGCAGGGTGAGCAGGATCTGACAAGGGAAGAAGTACCTGTGCGGACGAGTGAGTTGCCACGGGGGCTTAAAGCCAAGGCAGGAGTTCCTCGTGGAAGCCTCACTCAGTGGTCAGCCACAGTGGTGGAGTTGGAGGACAGGTGAAGTTCTTGGGAGGAGTGGCTCGGCCCCGGCCCAACCCCTGTGCTAGACTCCGGGGAAAACCTCGCAGCTTTCTCTCCCTCCCAGAATGTGGCGTCAGGCTGGGGAGAAATGGACTCAGCTCTGCACTTGGATGCCTGCATTTTGGGGAGTGAAGGAGCAGCGGCAGCACCAAGTTGCAACTCTTGGAAGGAGGAAGGAGGACAATGCATCTCCTCTTGGCCCTGAGGGAGAAAACTGTCAATTCCACAGATATTTTAATGCAGCTGGAGAGTTGAACTCTCTCAACTTCCCCTTCCCACAATCTAAAAGGATGCCCTGGCTTTCCTTATCCCACATGTCATTTCCCCCATCTTTTTACGAACCAGCACTCCGAGGGCAGTGCTCATTCTGTCTGGCAGCTGCTTTCTGAGGAGTCCGTAGAAAGACTGCCAAAGCACGCTGACGCCCCACCCCCAAAGCTTCTTTATGCCTCTGCCCTTGTCAACTGGTTGTTGAGCTGATGTGGAGTGGCTCCAGATCCCCCACACACACATTTGAAAGTTGTAGGAATGGAGTTTGTTGGAGAAGGCTCAGCCCTTCTTCTATTCCCCAAATTATAGACAGCAACATCTGCCAAAGATGAGGTTTCATCTGCTTTGCATCAAGTATAAAATATGAGCCCTCTCCAGATTCAGGTGGCTCGAAATCTCCCTATTGTTAGCGTTGAGCTGGAGATGTTCCTCCCCACCCAGATCTTCACAGCACTTGGTGAGTGTTCCCTGACCCACCAGGGCCCCTCACTGCTCCTTCTTAATACCAGCAATAGATGAAACTGTTAGGTGAGGTCGTTTGGTAGAAGACAGTGCAGTACAGGATCCCTTGACCCTGGTTTCATAGTTCAGGTAGTCCTCAACTTTCAGATCACAATTGAGCTCAACTTTATGTTGCTAAGTGAGAAATCTGTTAAGTGAGTTTTGCCCCATTATGTGACTTTTCTTGCCACATTTGTTAAGTGAATCACTGCAGTTGTTAAATTAGTAACATGGTTGTTAAGTGAATCTGATTTCCCCAAGCACCTCAATTTTGATCACATGATCATGGGGATGCTGCAATGGTCATAAGTGAAAAATGATCATAAGTCACTTTTTTCAGTGCTGTTGTAACTTTGGTCACTAAACGAACCATTGTAAGTTGAGGACTACCTGTGTACATAGTCTTACATGCAACCGACCCTTTGAGGGCAACCATAATACTGATGTGGCCCTTGATGAAATTGAGTTTGACACTCTTGATTTATGGCCTCCCAGCTACTTCACTCCATCACTTGGCCTATAAAAGATTGTGTAAAATTGACTCAACTGTTTGTTCAGAACAAGTATAGCATATAATTCTATACTAATACTTGCTTGTATGAAGCTGAGAATACTTTTCAAATTGTCCGAAGCTATCTTAACAAGGCAGTTTTGATGATGTTTTAGTTCTCTGAAAGAGATCAATACCCACTTGAGAAGTAATTTGTTAAACAGCACAGAGGGCTGTCTTATTTGCATTTAGATTACTTTAATCTGAAATGTGGGAATATTTCCTGCAGCTTCCAGTCTTACTCTCCTTGACCAATGTTCATTTGAGTCCATCAATATCTGTGGTATGGTGCAAAATGGAAGAGATGACAGAGACTGGAAACATACCTTGACTACAAGTCGGGATAACAACAACAACTGCTTAGGTAACATACTAATGTATAATTTTAATGAATTACGAAGTGGCTGCACAACTGGAAATCATTTAGTAATGAAAGTCAATAGGAAGGATAAAGCATATGAAAAAGAGAGGATTCAAAATGTATCCAAAGTGTTAATATGTGACAAAGCAATCAGCAACGAACATCTCCTTATGATGAAAGATATATTTTTTCTTATTTTATTCCTCTTGCAAATATAGGGATATAAAAATATGTATGTTGTGAGCGGTAGGAATAATCTTGAGGATCAGGTGAAAGACTCACAACAAAGTCAATAATTAAACAAAAGAAATCTGATCTGTGGCACAAATGTAATTTGAAAAAGTGTCTCAGAATTGGCCCTTCCCAGTTTTCAGGGGAAGGAAGGGTAAGCATATTCAGACTTGCAAAAATTGATATCAACCCTGTAAAGTAGACAGGACTAGGAAACAAAGTTGTGAATGCTAATATTACTTTTATTATAATATTATAATAACAGAATTTTACAGTTTAAGCCCATTGAACTCCTGCACAATAGTCCCACAGGATGTTAAATCATCTTTATCTACTTTACAGAGAAAGAGTACATCATGAGTTTCGATACCACAAAAGGCCTTTCAGGTGAAACAGCCATTTTGGAGTCCCGTATTCTTTATCCAAGAAGAAATGAGAAATGTCTACAATTTTTTTACAAAT
>JANHFO010008744.1:181283-191720 GCA_032468095.1 Pareas carinatus | reverse complement strand
AAAAAAGTGCTCAATGTTTGTATCTGTTTTATTTTTCTTACTATGTATGTGTTTATAAAACTTTTAAATAAAAAAAAGTCCATTTATCATCATCGGGGATACCCATATGGCTTATTAATTCTGAGTCTTCGCCCACTCTTATTCATCCATAGACTTTACGAAACCACAGTTTAACATGTCTTTTACATCTTTACATCTTTATTGATCTTTACTCATGCCTTGATGTATCTTTGTTGAATATTTCCCTTTTCTAGGTAATATTACTGCCTTATCAAAAGTTTGTCCGTTCTAGTCCTCCATTACTTTTACATTTCAGTCCATTACAGTAGTCCTGTTGACCCGACATTTTTATTTAAAATGAGTATATCTTTACCCCACATATTTCAGGAATCGACTGTTGCTATTTGTCGGACTCTTCCATATCATCTCTCTCATTGGCTAATTTTCACATTTGGAAAGCCTGGATTGGGAGCGGTGGAAATCTCTTAATTTTCTTTTTCTTGATTTCTATCTTGTTTATATCTGTTTACATATCTCTCTCTCTCTGTACCTATTTCTCCATTTCTGTTCGATTTGTCTAATTTCCTTCCTGTTTCCTACCTTCTCTATCTTATCTTTGCTTCTTCTTTCCTTCCAACTCCTTGTTATTTAATTCTTATCCATTTTCTCTTTCTTCTTCCTACTTTTCTACTTATTTTCTTTCTCTCTTCCTTTCTCTCTTCCTCTCATTCTTCTACTCCTCTCTGTCTAACTTCTTTCAATCCCTTTCTCAATTTCTTTCCCACTAATTTTTGTATATGTTAACTCTCAAACTTTCCCTTATCTAGGGGTGTTTGATATTTTGTATACTCCTTAATTAATCTTACTTTCCTTCTCTCACCTTCTTCTCACCTCCTTTCTCTCACTTTCTCTCACTTTCTTCACTTGCCTTCTCTTTCTTCTTTCTTCTTTCATTACCTTCCCCTCTCAACTGTTTGGTCATTCTAATTGTCAATCTCTTTTTCCTATCTTTCTTTGTCTGTTGAGTTCTTCAGGATTGGGTAATATCTTGAGTTCTATTTCTTCTCTACGGCTCCTTCTAAAATATCTTATCATTTATCTCTAGGATTTCCACCTTGTTTCCAACCATTTATAGAGATTTAACCATGACCTATAATAAATTGATTCTTCCTTGTTTTTCAGTTTCAAAGACAATCCATTTCAGCACATTCTACAATTTTTACAATTTTGTAAATTTTCATCTTTTCAGTGACGGGCTAGGGTGATTTGTGCTGCCGTTAAGATGTGTATTATCAGATACTTATGGTGTTTTTTAACCTTTTTCCTAGTCATTCCCAGTAAATATAACTCAGGCTCCATCTCCAATTTTCCCCCTGTTATTTGTGTAAGCCAATTTCTAATTTTATCCCAATATTCTCTTACATACTTACAGGTTCACCACATGTGGAAATAGGTGCCTGTTTCCTTTTTTCATTTCCAGTATTTATTTGTGACATTTTTTGTTATCTTAGCCAATTTATTTGGAGATGTATGCCATCAGTAAAACATTTTGTATAAGTTTTCCTTATAGGTCGCTGATTTAGTTATTTTGTGGTTTTGTTCCCATAGTTGGCCCCATTGTTCTGGTTTAATTTCCCTTTGTATATTTGATTTCCATTTCAGTATGTTTGTTCTTATTTGGTCTTTCTCCATTTTAATCATAGTTAGGTAAGTATATAGCTTCCTGATTAGTTTGGTGTCATTTGTTAACCATATTTTGTCTAGTTCTATTTTACCTATGTGTATGCCTGTTGTTATCCTGTACGTATTTTAAACTGATTTGCAAGTATTCCCACCATGAGAGGTTTATGCCTTGCATTCTAAGGTCCTCTTTTGATTTTAGGTTCCCCATTTCATCTATGATATCTTTGTATGTGTAATTCTTGTCTGGGTTGGTCAGATTTGGGTGTATGAAGACTTCAGTTGTAGATATCCAATTGGGAATTTTATTGTATTTTATTTTTTCCATATGGGGAGGGCTGTCCATATACGGAGGTTTTTAAAATATGAGTGAGCTTTACTTTTTCCATAGCCTAAGAAGACATGGTACCCCACTTGTAGGTCATATCCTTCTAATTTTAAAAGTATGGTATTTTTTAGTGTGATCCATTCTTTAATCCAAGCAAGGGCTTGGTAATATATTTCCCATTCTGCGAGGCCAAATCCACCATTCATTTTATTTTCCCGTAGACTCACTAATTTGATCCTGTGTCTTTTACCTTGCCATATAAAATTATTTTTTAAAGTTTTTAAAGAAGTCTTTCCTAATTTTTATTGGTATAATTTGGAAGAGAAATATTATTTTGGGTAATATATTCATTTTAATTACTACAATTCTCCCCATTAAGGATAGATTGAGCCTATCCCATTTTTCTAAGTCAGATGTAATTTGATTTGCTAGTTTTTTGTAGTTATCTCTTTTTATAGTAGTGCATTTGGCCGTCAGGTTTATGATTTTTTTCTACCATTTGTAGGTCTGTGTTTTCTTGTAATAGTCTTCTTTCTTTATTTGTCATATTTTTAACTATCATTTTCGTCTTTTCCCTGTTTATTTTTAGTCCTGCAACTGATTCATATTGTTCAATTTTAGTAATTAATTTGGGCATTACGACTTGTGGCTCTTCAATTGTAAATGCTAAATCGTCTGCGTAAACTTGGATTATGTTATTCTTTCCCTTTCATCCTTAATCCTCTAATTTGCTTATCCTTTCTGATTTCGTTATTTAGGGTTTCTAGTATTAAGATAATTAATAATGGGGATAAGGGGCACCCCTGTCTTGTACCTTTCTCAATATTTTTTTGAGAGTCTCCCATTTATTATTATTTTGGCTTCTTGCTTCTGGTATATAGTTTTTATGGCCTTAATAAAGTTATCACCCAAATCCAATATTTCCAGTAGGTTTAACATAAAGTCCCATTATATATTGTCGAAAGCCTTCTGTGCATCTAGGAAGACGATTGTCATCTTATTTCCCGTAATATTCTAAGGAATTGAGTACCATTCTTACATTGTTTCTTAATTGCCTTCCTGGGATGGAGCCATTCTGATCTTTGTGGATGCATTCCTTTAGCCACCCTTTCGTTCAGGTGGCCAGGATTGAAGCAAAAATCTTATAAACTGCATTAAGTAGTTTCTGATCCACTCTGGATCGTTTCCCTCTTTCAGGATCAACATGATATTTGCTTCCAGCCAGGTTTTATGTATTTGCCCTTTCAGAAGGACTTCATTATGTATCTGTTTAAATGGTAAAATTATAATTTCTTGTAAATTTTTATAATATTCCCCTGGAAGGCTGGTTTTTGGCCTATGTAATTTTTGTTAGCGTGATTGGTTGGTTTAGAGTATTCTTAAACTTTTCTTGTATTTTAACTGGGGCAGTTTCTTTTAAATATTTTTGCATTACTTCCAATAGAATTGTGTCTTTGGTGTAGAGGTTGGTGTAGTAGTCGTTAATCATGTTTCTTAGCTTTTCTTGTTCATATTTCCTGTTACCTGCATGAGTAACCTTTCTTCTTCACTGCTTTGCTGCTGTTCTTTGGAAGTGAAGTATTCTCATCAACAAAGAGCAAAAAGATGAATTATTAATAGCTAGCACATAGGCTAGCTTGCATGAAAATCAAGAGGCTGAGTTATATAATAATGAGTGGAATGATTTGCATTATAAGAAGACACTAAGTCTGGTGTGATCTTTTCTGCCAAGGGGTTAGAATGTTAGGTATAGTAAATGGTTTTTTTAAAATCTCATCTCACAACATCTAAATTATTTAGAAGTAATGAAGCTATAGAGGAAAAATGTGTTACATAAATTCTTTTCTTTCTTAAATATACAAATAAAGTATCTTTCACACACTGAGCTCAACTCCTGTGGACTTCATAGACATGCATCTCTGAGTAGTTGACAGATGTGATCTGACATTGCCTTCTTCTGGGATATTTTTTTCAACTTTCCAGATTAGCCTACAGCCCTACTGACATCCCATTCAAGGATTAACTTGGTCTGACTTTGCTTAGCTTTTTGAGATCAATCAAGGTTTACTAAGTGCTGTCACAAAATGGAGCTTTTTAAAATATGTTCTTTAGTTTTTTATACTCTAAAAATGAATTTGTTTGCTTCTTTTCACCTACTCACTAGCAAACTAGTGTAGAGATATTATTTTAAAAGATGGACACTCTTTTGTAATTTGAGGAGTTTGCATGGGATTACCATGTAGACCTCCGAATCCTGCCCTCAACTCTGTTGCAAAAGACAGTTGCCATAGATTCTCCAGAATATTCACCATTGCTTCAAGATGAAGTGGAGGGTTTCTGAAGTTCACCATGGCAAGGTTCTGCTTTGCATACAAAAAGTTTGAGATTTCAGTTCCAGCCATTCCAAATGGAACTGAGAAATACACCTAAGTCTACAACATGGAACCCTTTTTCTGACAAAACAGGTGAATTGTCAGATTTATGATGACAGTTCGACATGAAATAAATGCCCAGTATTTCCTACGCCATCTGTACTTGTCTCATCATGGAATGTAGCACTAGCAAAGCAGAAGCAAAATTGGCAAACCCCCCTCGCATTATAATTATATCCCAAGTTGCAGCTTTCCCCCCTCTTCCTCTCTCTAAAAAAAGTTCTTGCAGACGCCCATAGCAATAATCATACAAGAATAGCAAGACACTTAAAAAAAATCTGGACAAACAGGTTTTATTAAGTCATACCCTCATAAATATACATTTACACAAAAAGTTCCCCTTTCTATGTTTCCCTAGTAAAACAAGTAGCAGAACTGAAAATGTTTCTATAATATAAAAATAAAGTGCTTCTGTTTCTGTAGAGGCTGACAGCACAAATGTTCTAGTTTATTTACAAGGGGATCAGTGCAATTTCATTGCTCTAGTTTAGAAGCCAGTCTTGCTAAATTCAATGGAGTTCTTCCCAGCTGACTTTATACTGAATTTTGCTCTAGAAAAGGATGTACTAGGGAATGATAAGAACCACTGAAAATTATGATATTTACTTCTGAATTGACATTTTCAGGATTGCACTGGCAGTTTCTTTACTTTCAGGAAAGTAATAAACAGATACTCTCATCCAGCACCTACAATTTATATGAGCTCACATAACTTTTGGGAAGCATGTTTGCTCTTGGCTGTGATGCGCCTTTCCCACTATTGGTCCATTTTTAACACTGGATTGGAACAAACATGACTACATTGAAAGATACTGTAAAATAATGCTGTAAAATAGCATTAGAGCCTGTGTCACAGAATTGATAGACAGCTTAAAAGATTTCATCTGTTCATTATGTGGTATGCCATAAAACTGTTAATTAAAAGCCACTTTCTTTCCACAATCTGTAAAGTCAACATTCCATTATTCACTATTTATTTTATAGTTATTACTTGAAAAAGAGCGCTCTTTCAAATATGCAGGTATTTAAGAACTCATGTCAGTACAGTATATGCCTTTGAAGTGCTTTCAGATGATACAGTTGATGATTCCGTAGAAGAGACTTGGTATTTTCCTATAGAGTAGAGAAATAAAATGGTAAAAGTCTTGCTTAGTGACTTGTATGTACTGTATAAAGCACAAAACAGTTCCTAAGCCTAGTTGCCTTTAAACTGTTCTTTGACCTTAAGAGGAAACCAAAGAAAATAAAAATAAGCTTGCATGAGAACATCAAAATTAAAATATGTAGGTTTATAGTAAATTCTACATTCTATATAGTCCTCTTCCATTGTTACCTGTCAATTGCAATCAAATATACTTTTCAATTAGGTTTCCAGTGTTACTGCCTGCCTTCTGGGTGCGATGGTAACCATATCTAGGAAATGCCCAGAGATAATGAAAATACCCACACAATTTGGCCTGATAGGTCTCATATCATGGAATAGTGTCAGACCCGGATGGCCTGTCATTCCCCCCCCCCCCCCGGGGTGGGGTGGGGGGTGAGACAGTTTTCACATCTCTGCCTGAACTGTTCTTTGCTGAAATGCCTGACGGAGGGGGGGGGGGTATCTCTCTAGCTGCCTTTTCTTCAGGGCGTTTTCTCAAAACATTAAAGAGGCTGTTTATTGGCTGCTGCTGAACAATGGGGGTTGGGTGAAGGGAAAGAAAATTTTGTGTTTCACATCAGTTTGTCAGATCCTGCTTTACTCTACTGCTATCTGTTTCGCTCCAAACCAGTGGTATGTTGATTGCAGCTTATGCATACTTTATGACTATGAATGTATCTTATGCTTATATACACAATTGATTATGCCTATATATGCCGTGATATACAAATGGTCGTGATTATGCTTATGTACTCAAATTGTCTATGAATGTATCATTGATCGTATCCTTGTTGTAATCACAGTTGTTTAGGTAGGTAGGTAGGTATTGAGCATGCTCACTAAAGACAAATTCCTTGTGTGTCCTGACACACCTGACAAAATAAAACTCTGATTCTGATTCTGTTCACCCTAATGGTTTCCAGAGTCGTACTTTCCTGGGGAAGGGATTGGAGCAGGTTCTAACACATTGAAGATGATACATCTGCAACTAAGTTCAGAGAGCATCAAGGACTCCTCCTATCAGGGAGTCAAGCTACAGAATCATTTCATTATCTTTAGCTGTTTTCCAGACATGATGACTGCAATCATGATAAGATATTGAAGTCTCAGAGATCCTGTATTTTGGATAAATTGTTCATTTAAAAGGAACCTTTATGTTGAGTGTATTTACATAAATAACTGAGAAGACAAATTGTATGCACATTTCAGAATTACCAAGACTAACAGTTGGACTAATTTGATTTTTATGTTTCTGAAGGCAATTCTATAAACAGTACAAGAATTAGGAATTCAACTGGCCTATAAAATATATATTTGTGGATTAAGATGATAAAAAAACACAGAATAACAACAATGGGAAATGGATTTATGACATTTTTTTATCACGTACCTGCTTTACCAAACAAATTATTTAACGTTCCTGAAAAAGGTGAATTGATGGAAAGCATAGGAGCTGTGATATTGCCTTGCGATATTGACTGCAAGGGGGAAACATATATTAATAAAAAAGATATAGTGAGATTTTATCATAACATGTGCTTCTACATTTCCATTTTGCCAATAAATGACACTATTAGAAATAAGCCTCTTTCAAAACAATTGCTTTCATGTCAAATCAGCATGAATTAATTTGTTTTCTTCATCTCTCAATTCCAGAAATAAATTGTCAATTTTTTCTCAGGTTTTACTTGCAGAGGTGGAAGGCTATCTTTGAATTTAAACCCTTTGTGCACTAGCAGCTAAAGCCAGATCCTATATAGACTGGCCCCTTTATCGACACAAGTCATTTTCTGCATGCAGAAGGATGTCTTTGAATCCAACCCTTTATTCAGAAAGAATATTACCTTCGAGTGTTGTGAACTCCACCTGGACCAAGAATATTTATTCAGTATGGCTTCTCGTACCTGTGTGTTTCAAACAAAGAAAATGAACATTTTTGCAGTAGCGTGTATTCTATATATACAATTTTATTACACAATGAACCAATAAACACAAAACAGAAAATATCTTAAAATTGTGTTCCTACCTTCCTATCCCAGAGAGTTCCACCCAACAGAATGAATAATCCCTGAAAAAATATTCACAAATTGAAATTACATATTTCAGTTCTTATACTAGTACACAAATATATTCAATAGATTTGAATTCCTGCTAGTATTATTACAGAGGAAAAAGTATGAAATATGAAGAGTATAAAGAAAAACATCCCATTTCAGTGTACAGAAGTTTCAAACTGTCTAAGACAAAATTTAAAAGGGCTGATAACCAAAAAATTAATCCATACTAGGAACAAAGTTTGATTGCAAATTTTTAAAATCCAAATGGTCTGGATTATTCAGAAACAACAAACTATCTCAAGGTAAGTAGCTAGGAATCAGCAAAAGAGAAAGTAATTCCTCACAGTTCTCAAGACTCAGAGATCAGAAATATTACTTTAGTTGTTTATTTATTTTTACATACTCTGGATCCCATTTTGTTCCCTCAGTAATTTGCTTAGTCTGATCTAACAAAGTATACACCAATTAAAATCCACAGAGATAATTATCATTATGTATTTTACACAAAGTAGTTTGACTTATTTCTATGCCAAACTGAAATTCTAGAAGCATGCAACTGAACTTTCTTTGTAAGTTTACTGTTTATTAAATTTTATACCACTTATCTCACTGATACAGTGACCCCAGGTGGCATAAAACTATTATTACCTTTGTCATTTGTAAGAGCAATGTGATTTTCCAGAAACTCGTGGTTCTTCTATAGGGTGGTGATATCAATGACATCATTAGATTGCATGTTATGGAAAGAGCTGCTCTCAGCCTAGATTAAGTATGCATTATAAGGCTGTGAGATACTCAAAGAAAATGTTAATGATGTTTTTGACGTCTAACTATTCCAAACAGTTGATATTATCGATCCACTTACCTGAAAGGCATTTAAAATAGTAAATAATGTCTGGAATACTTTGGGGCTTCCTGGAACAACTGTGGCCAGTCCAAATCCCCAAGTAAGACCTAACATTGGTGTCAGTACACCAATGCTCTTGGCAATTCGATAAAAACCACTCTTTTCTTCATTGATGGACTTTTCCCCAATTGAACGCCTTGATATTTTTGCTATAACCACAATGGTAACAATAGCATTAATAGCAACAATGACCATGGCAGGAATCACTAAGGCCAAGAGGGCTTTGCTTTCCTCCCAGTTGAGAAAGCAGCTCTTCTTCCTTGTGTAAGAGGAATATGGAAGGGTGCTGCCTATTGTGATGGCTGATATTATTAGAGGACAGATGTATCCCAAGAAGAAGCCAATAGTTTTCATGATGGTCTTGCTTGCACTGTGTAGAAGAAAGACCAAGTGATAGAAGAGCATCAGTCCCAAAGTGAGCATCCAAAAGAAGACACAGAGGTAGAAATAGTGAACGAAGTAAGTTGCTACTATGCAGAGATTCCCATCTACTGCATACTGTTGGTCATGTGTTGCAGCAACAACAATGAAGCAGATATCTGCACTCAAGAGAGAAACTGCAATGTTCAGAATACAAACATGGCGCATGTATGCAATTCTTGTTTTGGTGACTGATTTCCACACAAGCAGTTCTATTCCAAGGCAAATCATCAGGCTCAGTATAGAAAGACTCAGGCCAATGTAAGTGATATAAGTCAATTCATCCAATGAGGTTTCCGGATAGGGAGACATGAGCATGGAAAAGGAAGTTGTGTGATTGCAAGAGCAAATGACACTGTCCCCATCGTCCTTAGTTTCACAGCCTGTATTATCCCAGTCTCCTCCTGCTAAAGTGAAATTCCAAAAGACACATTGTGGATTGCTTGTGAACTTCTCACGCTTTGCAAAAGCCATTTTGATCTGGAAATCCTCATTTATTTGAGAATTTATTACTGTTGCCATTACCAAACTATTTACCATTTCCTTTCCATACTGTGGAATAATACGTTCAATTGTTGAATAAGCCACACTCAAAATAGTGATTGATTTCTCAGTATCAAATATTGTATCCTCAATAAGCACACTTCCCCTGAGGCCTGCAGACTGGAGAAAAGCAAAGCTTATGTTATAAATGGAGGTGGTGCTTTCGCCAAGAACTGTTCCTTTGATTTGAAGACTGTCATGTATGATTGAAGGAACAGACTGGTTAATTGGTTGGAGTGATCCCAAAAATTGCTCTACTGAAGCAAGTAATTGAGAGCTCCCATTCTGTACATGCTCCCAGGTTTCTGTTGGACTGGCGATAATAGTTTCTACAGTAGACCCAAAGTTCTGGAAAAAAAGGGGGGGGGGAAGAATGATAACTCTTTTTGATGCACTAGAAAATCCTCTTCCTGTTATTTTATCTCAATTCATTTACCAACTTCCAACACAAAGATCCTAGTGCTGAAGTCTAACATTCTTCTCCCATATTATAACAGTAAGGAATTATAGAAAAGATTAGCCTTTAACCTCTATTAGCATCAGCTAGGCATCTATGCGTATGGGAGACTTTAGCGTTCACATAAGATACTGAATGATATTTAATCATTTCACCATCAGAATTGGAATTTTGCTCTGTTTTTCAAGTTATCATTAAATTTAACATAAATTTAACACAATCCTCCCCAAACTAAGACTACATCATCATAGTTATCGTAATTTCAAATGACCTACAGTATTTCAAAAAGGGAAATTAAATAGAAAATAATTATAAACAAAAATTCTATATAGTGCTCTCACTTTGTCATCAGTCCCAGTCAGGGAGCTTCGACCCACCCAAGAAAATGTGTTCGTGCATGACACATTTGCATATTGCTATGCACATATATATCTATCTATATGTAACAACTAGAAATTGCACTCCCCAT
>JANHFO010008744.1:169452-179567 GCA_032468095.1 Pareas carinatus | reverse complement strand
ATGTTATGTAAATACAATATCGGTTAAATGACTTGAGGTGTTTAAAATTATTGTTTTGTTATTTCTGTGGTGATCTGTTTAGAATGTTATATAAAGTATGAAATTAAGTAAATTTTTTAGAAAAATGAACTTAAAAGTTGGATAGATGGTTGGATAAGAGATAAAAGGAGTAGGTGTAGAATAATATTAATGAATACGATAATTATTGATGAAACAAATTTGAATTGTATGTCTAGCTGGCTGATGTTGATGGAAATACGTAAGCACATTGTTTTTTGTTCATATATGAAAATAATAAAATCTATTTACACAAAGAAATATGTGAACATTTTAACATGTCACTATTGCATGTATTTACAATTTACTCATATACTTACATTCTGGTACGTGAATGTATCATGGGGGAAAACTACTCAAAAATATATTTTCCCCATATGGGATGTAACAAATTGGAGGAAATACTGGTCAAGAAAGAGTGGTTGGATCAAAGCAACCTAGAGAGCTTCCTTGCCTGAGTAGGGAGCAGACCCTAGGTTTCCCTGCATTTCACCCTTAACCCCTGTCCCACACTGGTTCTCTGATCAATGCATTGGATTAGATACATCAAACAAGGTCTAGAATTAAAGCAAGTGAAGCTCTGTTAACAGGGTTAGGACTGAAATACCCCAGGTATACAGATGAAAAAGCAGTTGGTGTTTGACTTTGGTTGTGCCAGTAATATAGAAAAAATGTTCATGCTTCTCCAACAGCTACAACCTATAAACTTATTGATGGAATTTATCTCCACTACGGTCAAAGAGTCTTGTGGCAGTTTACAACATCCATCAGTCCAAAGTTGAAAAAGTGGTCAAGATAAACCAGACAACCAGGTAAAGCCTAGTGTGTACTACTTTATAATAGATGATTCAAACCTCAAGGGCTCGGTTTTAACAGCCTGCAGAAAGACAACAATGTAGGGACAAATTAAAAACCTGGGTGCAGCCAATTCCACAGAGTAGGTGCATCAACTGAACACAGCCACTGCAAGCCTCCAGTCTTCTCATTTTCTTCTATAACATTAGGTTTCTCTTTCGCAAGGAGATGTTTGGGCTATTATGTCCTTGTGTGTTTTGAGGAGGGGTGGGGGAGGATGTCACAAGAAGGAAGTACAAGGCAGATATACTTTTATTCTTTCCCTCTTCATAGTCATAACTACTTTACGGTTAACCAGTTGCTCCTAGGTGCCCAATCCATTGAACATACGTATCAGAATTTGCACTAAAGAGTGTGTGAAACTCCATGCTCTGTATCTCCACTGTCATTAAGGTCTTTTTGATTTTTCTGAAAAGGAATACCAATTTTCTCATCGACAGATCAACTGCTTCCATTTTCCAGGCAAATCTGAAACTCTAGGTTTTGTGAAGAAGAAGAGAAAGCAGAAATAGAAAAACACGTAGCTTTCTGCCCCCCATTTCCAACTGATATCAATAGATTTTGGAGCTCTCTATGACCAAAGAACATTATTACCTTTTTGGTCTAGGAAAGGAGCAGGTAGTGAATTTGCTTAACACATAGGCTGGTGCAAGTTAGGCAATGGTGAAGCAAGAGAAATTTCAGGTTCAAGTCTTGGTTTTGCTTTGATGGAGGAAGGTATGAAAATCAGATTTTGGGCCCATGTTTTAGCCCTGTTTACTGTGACCCACAGAAAAACACAAATATTGAGAGAGAGCTACACTTTCTATATAAAGAGGGTTGAAAAGAGAAAAAGGATCGCCCATAGTCAGAGCTTAATAGAGATGATGTTTTACATACCTGAAATATTTATTGCTCCATTGAATCTCCAATAAGGAGAGAAGAGTTGTATGTCTCTATCTGTGCAGCAACTCAGTTCTCTTCTATCTGTACCATCACAGACAATAGAAACATTTTCTGATGGCACAAGTTTGATCTGAGAAACCACTACATTAACTTCACCTCTGAATATTGAGGGTAATTTTCCTGAGTCGTCTTTAAAATTGCAACTAAAATTATCTGCAAAAAAGACAAATATGTTATGGGCAAATATAGCTTCCTAAAATAACGTACTTGTTGGGCACAAATGTCACTTTTGCAATATAACAAACTTATCATAGTTCTCTAATAAAATAAATGTATGCTGCAGTTCTAATACATGAAGAAATATGTCGGGGAAATAATCAGTCCCAGACTGAACATGAACTAGAAGGGTAAGTCAAAAAGGTATAACACAGTATTATTTTGCTTTAATAAAATAACCAGTTCAGCTAACATCATACCAGCAGATCCCTCGTTGTATAACAGGAATTTGTTGTCCATCTTAAATCTGTTCATGAGTGCTTCCCAACCATCTTGTTCAAATTAGAGGGTACAGCAATGATATAGGCTGGCAGAATTATTTTTGGTAATTTTGGTAAAAAGTTATTCAAAAAAAAATATGTAACAGTGACAAGAACAATAGCTTGCCATCATCATTTCAAGGGTCACACCTTAAGATGAGGTGGAAAATTAGCACTGGTTCAAAGAAGACCACCAAATGATCAATCAAATAAGTCTTGTGAGGAAAGTTGGACAGAAACCAGTTCCATAGGCATCTGCAGCGGGCAAACAAGTGTCAGAACACAGAAAGCCTATGACTTATGCATTTGTCTTCACCACCAAGAAACAAATATGCAAGGACAAACTTCACATCATGACTTCATTATGTGCCTGCTATCATTTGAGGTAATCTCATACTGCTGTGGTGCTTATGACTGAGTCAATTGACATTGGAGAGGAGACGACTGAGAAACAAGCACTTTATAGGTTATCTGAAGAACTGCTCCATAAATCAAACCAATAATTCTGAAGAGCAGGGCTAGATCTAACAGACTTAAGTTACAATAAAGTTTTTGAGGAAAAATTAGGAAACACCTTT
Organism: Pareas carinatus; assembly: GCA_032468095.1. Taxonomy (NCBI): domain Eukaryota; kingdom Metazoa; phylum Chordata; class Lepidosauria; order Squamata; family Pareidae; genus Pareas; species Pareas carinatus. The sequence continues at coordinate 176,656 of JANHFO010008744.1, read as the reverse complement.
TAACAATAAGTGTCGGTGTACCAGAGGAGTGGTAGTCTTTGCCTTGCTGGAAGCCCAAGTAGGGATTTCACAGCTATTTGTTGGGGATGGTCTAAGTTATAAATCCCCTACTCTGAGAAGGGTGGCCTATAATACCTTTCTTTCTGGTTTTTGCTGGTTCTATAAATAAATAAAAATCATGTTAAAGTTAACTCTTCCAGCAAAACCTCCACAGTCTCCCACCACAATCTGGAGACATTTGCTGACTGACCAAGGCCTTTGATATACTGGAGAGGGCATACTGATACTATTAGGTAGCTATGGTCCCATCCATACATCCTGCTTGCCCTGGCACAAGGATGGTTCACTCACTACTTTTTGAGGACAGAAACTCACATCATCTCCTCCCACCTTTCCTTGCTCTGCCTCCAAACTGCTGTTTTCTGACTTTTGCCATCATAACACCAGCACTATTGTGTGTCTGCCACATGACCAAAGTCTCAGCAACCTTCGAAGTTTGCAGAAGAGCAAAATATTTTTGGGAAAGGTAAAAAGGAACCCAGGGAGGAGTCGCTGGAGGCATGGAATCTGACTGACAGTTGGTAGGAAAATATGGAGATTCTGATCGAAATAGGAATAGCTAGAGGTGAATAGAGATGCCTGGAATAGTGACCAGAACACACACTGGACTGCATTCCTGCTTGTGGGTTTCAGTTCATCACACAGCATGGGCTGATATTCTGATTCAAGGTTGGCTGAAGCTCTGAACACAGAGGAAGACCTGCTACTAATCTCACCACTGAAGGAAGGAAACAGATGGGAGGCTACAGATGGGAGATGGTAGTGTTCAAAGGACAGTAACTGCCTAGAGACTGTGATAGTGTGTTGTTTTCCCAGGCAGCATAATAGAATGAGTGTGTTTGGTTACACTTGCCCACATTTTAGATCTATGAGGACTATTATTGTCAAACAATTCTAGCTTAAAAAGGGACATTGTTGGCTCCAACAATGGACTGCAAGGACCACAAATTTTTGGATCTAGCTATATCTTCTGTTTGATGTTGCATTTGTACAGCACTGGGTAAAATAATGTGCTCCTTTGTTTCCCTGATAGACTGTTTATAAAAAGAGAATATCTGTAGCTCAGGAGTGAACTGTGGAGTTCTCGGTGCTCTCTGAACTTAATTGTTTGCTTGCAGACATTTTGTTCTCTGACGAGATAATATCACCAGTGCTAGGAAGTGTGGGGCTTGTTCCCTGTTGTATACAATGGCTTACCCTGCTAATGTTGGTGGGGGTGTTTATAAGAATTGATTCTGACCCTTTGACTTCTGATTACCAGGCAGCACAAACAACAGTTCCAGCACTCTTCTGTTTAGAATTCAGAATTACCTGCTTCATTCAGTTTGATGTCTGTTATTGTCAGGGTTGCTATCTTGCTTCCATCTTTATCCTCTTCTGTCAAGATAAGCCTGTCAGGCTTGATGACATTATAACTCCAGCTCACCTTTCTTGAAATGTATTCTGTCGTGCAGGTTATTTTTACAGTATCCCCCTCGAAAATGTGTTCAGGAGAAACAGAGACGTTTACATTACCTAGCATGGCATAAAGGGAATTCTTTAAAACTAATGAAGTGAAATGTTTATTATCACTATATATAATTTAGTGATATGTACAATTCAAACACTGCTGTTCAGTCTAAGAAAAGTTGCAGCTGCTTTAAGGCATAACACACAGATGCTATATTTGCACTCTCCTAGACTCCAAAATATCTTTTGGGGACTGAAATTTTATAATTCAATATTTATTTATTTATTTATTTTATTTAAATTTTTATACCGCCCTTCTCCCAAAGGACTCAGGGCGATGTACAGCAAAAAGTAAAACACTAAACTTGAATACAATAATTAAAAACCATTTAAAAGAATTAAATATACTGGTCGAACTAAAAATTTACATTTAAAAAATTTAAAATTTAAAACCGAGTTAAAGTATAAAAGAGGGATCAGAACAACTTGGCTTGGGTAAATAAAAATGTCTTTAGAGCCTGCGGAAGACCTGGAGATCTGTGATGGTTCGTATTTCCAAAGGAAGTTCGTTCCACAGGGCTGGAGCTGCCACAGAGAAGGCTCTCACCCTGCGGGTCGCCAGATGACATTGTTTGGCCAACGGCACCCTGATGAGGCCCTCTCTGTGCAAGCATACCGGCCTGTGGGAGATATTAGCTGATATTAGCTGATATTAGTAGGCGTTCCTGCAGATACCCTGGTCTGATGCCATGGAGCGCTTTAAAGATCATCACCAAAACTTTGAACCGCACCCAGAAGGCCACAGGCAGCCAGTGCAGCTCGCGCAGGAGGGGGGTCACATGGGCATGGCCCCAGGCCCCCATAATCCCCCGCGCGGCCGCATTCTGGACCATCTGCAGCCTCCGGACACGGCCCAAGGGGAGCCCCATGTAGAGTGCATTGCAATAATCGAGGCGAGAAGTGACAATAACATCTTATTTTCAAATATACACTCCATATCTCTACTATATTGGTACATTCACATTTAACAAGTATAAAATAATCCCAGTTTCCTAACACAGACAAAATAGCTACAGTTTAACATAACAAAAAATAAATAAATAAAAAGCAAACTTTCTAAATGTTCTTACTTTAACTAAAGAGCGACAATTAAATGTAAAAAACAGTTTAAATACTACAAAATTAAAATTATATAAAATAGCTATAAGGAAAGAAGAGATTACATCAGAGACTCCTCCCTAAAATGGCTGCTGAAGGGTAGGAGACTTTTTTTCTCTTATGATTAGAAGTGTTTGCTATGAGACACAGGCTGCTCTTTGGTAGTCTTAACCCCTGGATTTGAATGAGAGTACTCAAGATGACTTTTGGATTGCTGTGGGAATGTTGAGGATTGCAACTCCTTGTCGGTCAATGGTCTTTCTACATTCCTTCCTACCAGCAAAACATTTTCAAGCATGCCTGGGACTTTTGACTTCACTTTTTGAATTTTTGTTTTGGTTTTTTGTCTTTAAATATTAATTTTCTGGTTGAATGCTGATTTATTTCAACCCCCTTCTGGATTTTATCTCTTTTTTCTGTTACATCATTGATTTATTTGCCTGGTCCTACCAACTTCTGCATTTCCATATGGAAAATGACACCTGTTATTGAATGGTAATGGTGTTGTATTTGATTTACATGCTATTGATCATTCACTGCAGGCAATCAGCATTTTATTAACCTGCAAAAAGTCTTTGGATCAAGAGATGGTATTAAGAAACAAACATGGATATTTGATCCAGGACCAATTAGGGTTAATATTTGGAAAGATTTCCAATTGAAGCCATAGTAAATTTTCTATGAGCTGATTACAATAACAGTTGTAATCATGACTCTGAAATCCACTGCATTGAATCAGAGAAACTTTTACTGAGAGAAACAGCGAACAGTAAAGTCAGGTGGGATCTGAGATTCTCACGTGAAGCATAAATCTATTCTTCCCTTTCCCCAAAGTTCATCCTCCCCCTCAGTACACTGGTAGCCAATACAATACCAGGAAGATGTTTTGAGAATGCTGAGGTGCTAGGCAGATGAGAAGTTCACACTCAGGATGCGATGGCCTTGAAGCTGGCAATACCAGCTGGGAGAAAGTCTGTGAAATCTCAGAAGGCAGGCCCTCCTTCCTAATTTCCACATAGGCATTACGAGCAGAAATAATCCAAGAAGAGATGCAGATGTTTCCTCCTTTCCCCGTTCCAGGGGAATGGCAAGCCACCATAGGAAAATGGTGGCACTGACATGCTGTCCCCCTGGAAAGTGGGATCAGCCCTGCAGAAAATAGATGACACAGAAGAACAACTACAGGCAAAAGAATGCAACTATTTAGGTTTATCAGTATACAAATCATGAAACCATTTCATGAGCCAATTGGCTCAAACATGACTTTTATCCACTCATTCAGATTGAGCATCAGGCAAATATTTCCATGCAATTAGATATTGTACTTTCCCTCTGTGCTTTCTAGAAATTTCCCTTACTTCAAAATGTTGTTGCCTCTCAATCATCATGGGTGTATGGGTTCTGGTATGCTATGTCTGAGTGCTGAGGTATTTTCTGGTTCAATAGATTACAATGGAATACCAGATGGATAAATTTAAGAGACTTAGGACGTTCAAGTTCCATGGTCACAGAACTTATAGTACGTTTAACAATACATTTAATCAACGTATTTTGGGCCCAACTTCTTAGAGGGCTGTCTGTATTTTAGATATTTAGTGGAGAGGTAGACATGATCACCAACTACAAACTCTTTAGGTTTGCTGCATTTGTTTATCAGTTTGTTTTTTAAAAGCTTCCCTTATATCAGCAAACAATTTTCTAACCGCAGACCATGTTTTCATAGTTGGGTCACCCATTCTTTTAAAGAGGGAACGGGGATCACCCACCAGCAGCTCAGGCACTGAGACAAAATCTTGCCCGGTGACAACCTTAAAGGAAGTGAAACCAGTGCCAGATTGCACAAATTGTTATAGGTAATTTCTGCAAATGGCAATAAGTCAGTCCAATTATCCTGCTGATAGTTAATATGACATCTAAGGTACTGTAGAACCCCATTGCCCATTCACATCCCCCATTCATTTGAGGATGATGGGAGGAGTTAAGTCCCTGATTGGTCCCCAAAGTCTTCAGGGATTCTCTCCAGAACTGAGAGATAAACTGCATCCCTCTATCTGAAATAATACATTGAGGCATACCATGTAGCCTATAGATGTGTTGAACAAAAAGTTAAGCTAACATTTTAGCTCAGTGGTTCCCAAACTTTTTCATTCCACCGCCCCCTTGGTGTTACAAACCAATCCTCAGTGCCCCCCACTCCCACCCCCTATAAATAGTATTATTTGGAATAGTACAGTAGTTGCCAACCTTTTTGACCTTGGAGACCACCAAATTTACAATTTGAAATCCCGAGGTCCACCAATATGAATTTTTTTAAAAGGTACATACATTTGCAAAATAATGGTGAGAGAATTTCCATTTCATTAATATAAAAGATGCTATTTAATATAACCAAATTTAAAAAGCTTATTTAATTATAACCAAAATTATAACAGAGATCGAGAGAGAGAAAGAGAGAATGAGAGAGAAAGAGGGAGAATGAGAGAAAGAGATCGAGAATGAGGGACAAAGTGAGAAAAAGAGAGAGAAAGAATGACAGATAAAGACAGTCAGAAAGAGACAGAATGACACACACACAGAGAGAATGAGAAAGAGAGAGAGAGAATGAGAGAAAGAGACAGACAGACAGACAGACAGACAGACAGACAGACAGACAGACAGACACAGACATACCGCTCTGGCTCCACTCCCTCCTCCTCACTTGCATGCTACTTGCGCGGATCGATCTGCGTGTCTCCAGGTGTCCCGCAAATCGATCTCCAGGCACTTGTGGGGCGAATTACAGGCTGAGCTAGGGACCCTCCCGTGAAGGGGTGCAAGCTTTGGGCATTCCCATGGGGCGGGTCGAGATTTGGGTGCATAGTCCAAATTTTGGATGCACCCCAGGCCTCCTACTGCCTCCCTAAGCCATCCCAATACCCCAGGGGGCGATACCGCCCCCTTTGGGAACTACTGCTTTAGCTGATGGGATCTTTTGGCATGGCACAAAGTGTACTTGTTTTGAAAGCAGGTCAGTAACTACCCATATAACAGTGTTCCCTGAGCTTTCAAGGAATTCTTCTATGAAGTTCATAGATATTTCTTTCCACAGGGTCGTTGGTTTGACCACTGTGTGGAGGAGTCCTGAGGTCTTTCCCTGCAGTCATTTAGCAGATGCACAAATGCGGCAGCAAGCCCCATAGCTTTCTATGTCTTTCTTTATCACTGACCACCAGAACTGTGTTTTTACAAGATGTAAAGTTTTAACAAACTCCAAATCCACAGCAGTCTTGAAGTAATAACTTTTCATCAGAACCAGTAACCTTTGGCTCTCAGAAACATATAGTTTTGCTCCCACCCAAGCCAAACCATCTTTCAGTGAATATTGGTCTTTGTGGGCTTGGAACCATGGATCTTGATCCAGCACCTTTCTTACAGCATTGGTAAGATTATTGTCCTCTGTGGGAGGTGTCTTTCTTGCTTGAGGTCTAGTTGTGATGGGATTAAGGATTCCACTGTATTTAGTTTTGGGCAATTATATTGCAGCATCCATGATAATGCATCGCCCAGGAAATTATTTCCTCTCAGAATGTAGTGCAATGTGAAGTTAAACCGATTAAAGTATTGCACCCATCCAACATGTTTACGGAAGAGCCTCCTAGTGGTCTTTAATATCTCTAGGTTTTTGTGATCTGTCCAAACTTCAAAGGAAATGTTGCTCCCCTCTAAGAAATGCCTCCATATCAGGAGAGTCCCTCGAACTGCATAAGCCTCTTTTCCCCCACACTGCCCATCTACACTCCGTGTCAGATAATTTTCTAGAGGTGTAATCACCAAGTTGCAACTTTTCATTTATCTGCATAAGTATAGCCCCCACTGCCATATCACTAGCATTTGCTTGGATAACAAATGGAGGGTTTGGATCAGGGTGCTTTAGGACTGGCTCTCCTGCAAGCATGTGCTTAAGCTTTTTGAATGCCGCCTGACATTCCATTGACCATTTCAGCAACTGGCTCAGTTTTGGTTTGTCCCCTCCCTCAGTTTTCAGCAAGTTACTAATGAAGAGGGTGACTTTGACAAAGGACAGGATAATCTGGTGGTAAAAATTAGCAAACCCCAGGAAACTCTGCAGTTGCTTACAGGTTCACAGTGTGGCCCAAACTAATACCACCTTAACTTTTTGAGGGTCCAGCTCGATGCCTTCAGTGGAAACTCAGTAACCCAAATAATCAACCTTTTCCTAGTGGAACTCACATTTTGAGAGCTTAGCATGCAATTTGGCTGCTCTACGTTTTTTCAACACTTCCCTTACCAATTTTACATTTATTTATTTAGTCAAGCATGTATGAGAAAAACAAGTATAATACAATATTATACTATATAGTATATAAACATGTAGGTATAGACAGGTATAAGTATATGCATAATAAAAACATGCTCTGCCTTCATTTCAGAATAAATTAATATGTCATCAAGGTATACCAATATCCTTTGATCCCAAGGGATTAATTTGGCTAAAGTGATTTTTATAAATTCTCGATTTAGAAGCTGAGAAAAGAAA
>JANHFO010008744.1:157915-169352 GCA_032468095.1 Pareas carinatus | reverse complement strand
CGCGCTCTCTGTCCTCGCTGCCATTTTCTCCAGTCCCTCGTGTCGCCTCAGTCATCAACGCCTGGTTGTGGGAGCCCGTTGCTCTTCCGAATGGTGCCCGTTGATGTCTTCTTTGGGGAGGGCGAAGGGTCTAGAGCAGTTTCCCCCATTCAGGGGCATCGGGCGTGGGCCCGTCCCTACATACCAGACCGTTGGAGCCTCGTCTCTCCTGGCCCCAACGCTATGGAGCCTGCTTCCCGGTGGCCATTTTCCCCAGAATGACATGAAGTTGAAAATAATTCAAATGTATTTCAAATGCTGGAAGGATCCAAGGTCCTCCAGGTTGGAGTTCTTATTTTTCCATATAGTGGACATATTATAGTTTGTCTATAAGATTGTTAACATGATTTTTTTAAAGAGTATGTGGTTTAAAGATGTTAAGATTGGAATAATATATGACAAAATTATATGAAGGAACATATGAAAAATAGGATGGCATGATAGCATAGCACTTCAGATTATTAGACTAATACTATGTCTTCACTTCCTCCCATTGGACCCTGGTCAATGTTATTCTACCTGGCCAGATTTTAATGTGATGTTCATGGAAAGCTGTTTTATTTTCTGTTTTTATTCTTTCCATTCTGAAAGCTTTCTGCCTATTTTTCATTTTTCTGTATTTTGAAAATGTCCATATATGTTTTAGGTTATCTGAAATCGTTGTGAAATCAGAAAGTTCTAACAGCACAATGGCAGAATATATCTTCTTTATATTATCAAGTTTGTCTTATAATTATACCACCCAAGATGCACTGAAATCTTTGTCAGGCATACAAAGCTTATATGTTATCTGCTTAGTGTGAAATTTTTCTGTTACTGTTTTCTTTTATGCTGGTGAAAAAGGGTCCATATGAACCATAAACATAAAAGAGTTTCTACTTAAATGCTTTGTGCTGCCTGAAAGCATTTAAATATCTGCAAAACTAACATCTATCAGAAAGTAAACAACAATTATATATATATTGGCATTTTGTATGAAAATCATAAGGCAGCAAATTTAAAAGTGTCAGTAAATAAGTGTCAACGAGAAAATGTAAATATGCTATTTCAATACTGAAAATCAAAGGACCATATGGTGTTTCCTATATCACATTCATGTGTGTGTGTGTGTGCTTGTCCATGTGTGTGTGTGTCCATCCATCAAAAGATTAGTATTGGGAGCAATATGTTAGTAGTACACTGTTCCCATTATAGCTCATTAAAACTCCTAGACAAAACATTTAGATTTGTTTATACTCAGCATACGTTTAGAAAGCTATAGCAACTAATAAATAATTTTTCATAAACTGTGTTTTCAGTTCCATTTTAAAAGCAGTCAGCAGAAATAGCCTGCAGTGCTGCTTTTAACCACTGCACCATCCTAAGTTAACCATGAAAATGCATGTGTGCCACATTCTTCTCACTGAAATTTATGCATGTGAAAAGCCCTGCCAGTGTTTAAAAATACCTCATAGCCTTGCTCTGCAATTAGAAATATTTTTTAAAAAAGAGTTGAAGATTCATGTTGTCGTCACCAACATAATATATCTAATTAGTGTGTAATAAATGCAATTCCAGAGAATGCTACTGACTGTTTTAAATAGTTTCTTTTCTTCCTGATAAGAATATGACACCTTAGCTATTTATTAAAAAGTTGAGCAAAAGTTTTTTGGTTTTCCTATTCTGTTCAATCACATATGTAACTGTGACCTTAGGGCAAGGATAAAAGACATTTCAATTCCCAATGGATATTAATAGATATTTTAAATGCAAAGCTTTCATTTTCTAACTATTTCCTAAGGCGATAATAAATCATTTCCAAACAGTGCTTTGAATAAAAGAAAAGTATAAATATCACTAGGATCAATAGCCTAGGGTTTTACCATTGTACTATAATTGCCCACATAATTTAGCTTGAATCTTATCTAAAACTGAATTTAATTGTCTAAGGAAACCGAACAATAGGACATAGAACATAAGCTAAACGTTATTTTTGATAAAATAGACACACAGCTGGAAATATTTGGAAATTTGTATAGGATTTTTAAGGACTACTTGAATTCACAGTACTATTTTCAAAGAATAAATGCTGCAAAGGCCAAGGATTTATCAACAAAATATTAATCTTGACTCTACATTTTATATGTGAGAACAACCCCAGCATTAGTTCTTGTGCTGTTCTTGAATGCTAATCTTTAATTTTTGCAAGAGGATGTTAGTTTAGTTCTGTTACGTATGTTACTATAAAAAGAATAAAAACATCAGGATCCCATCTATGTTGCATTCAGTGAGTTGGATGCTGTAGAAGCTAAAACAAAACTGTAAGTATTTAGATTGAGATCTGTTGCCTAGATTTACAACTGATGGATGTAATTATTTCAATCAGTAATTTCATTATTGATTATTTATTAATTATTTGTAGCCCATTAACCAGAGCTTTCAGACCCAAAAACCTAAGCAAAATCACAATAGATAACAATTTACATAGAACGCCATCTTTCATATAGCAGTACCAATGCTAATTCACTATTATTTGTCCTTAAACGTCTCATGTATGTCATATTACTGATATGCCACCACACTCTCAACAACCTTCACCAAAAAGGGAAGGTTGGAGACGGGACGATAATTTACAAAACTAGCCGGGTCCAGGGAAGGCTTCTTGAGGAGAGGTTTCACCACCGCCTCCTTCAAGGTGGTAGGCAAGAATCCCTCATTCAAAGAAGCCTCCACTACTTCCTGGAGCCAGCCTCATGTCACCTCCCGGGAAGCCGGTACCAACCAGGAGGGGCACGGGTCCAGTAAACATGTGGTGGGATTCAGTCATCCTAACAACCTGTTCATGTCATCAGGATCAACAGGATCAAACTCAACCCATACAAAATTCTCAAGGCCTGTCCTTGTCATCTCACCAGAATCATTCCATTCGGAGTCCAAGTCTTTCCAGATCTGAGCGATTTTATCGTGCAGATAACTCCCAAATTCTTCAGCACAACCCTCCAATATATAATGAAACTTTCATTCTAAATATCCAGTTAGCCACATAAACACACACACATACACACACACACACACATATATATCTCACATATGCACACATGCTGTTCCAGCATGAAAAAAAATAATCTCTCCAAATTCACAGAAATGTGTGAACTAACACATATAATGCAGAATATTGCTCAAGTATAATGTTCTTCATAGTATTACTTTGTACTCTTCTGCATATGCTTTGGAAATCTTCTGCAACTACCTAGCAAAAATATGACATTGGAACTGATATCTTAATTGCCTTAAACATTGATGTCTTCAGTTCAATGGAGTTCTGGACCAGGAAGTGAGAGAATTTTGCAAGTGGGATTTTCAAATGTGATTAACAATCATTTAGCTTAATGAATACAAACATCATTTTCAAGCAAAGTAGGGCCAATCAAAGGCCACCTTTTCACAAATCCATGATAATGACTGAATCTCCAAATTTGATTTTTCACTACCATAGTTTGGCCTGTGGTTGTAAAATTATGTTAAACACTAGAGACATTTTCTTGCCACCAAGGACACCAACTGTATTCACCAAAACAGAAATACACGTTTTAACAAGACATTTTAAATCATTACCAATGATTTCTGTTGCAAATGTGGAAGTTGCTAACTTGTAGATGCCACCTAAGAGTTCACCTATTTGGGTATGTGCATCTTCAAGTGGGATCTGCCTTGCTGAGGTTATTTCATAGCCAACCATGATGCTTCCAGGCCTACGTAAAAAGAACATCATCAAGTTCAGTAAGTTCAAGGTCATTAAGTAATAAATGATGAACAATATGGTTCTCCTGCCAACATAGTAGTTTGAAAGCATGCAAATGCAAGTAGACAAATAGGTTCCACTTCGGTGAGAAGGTAAAAACACTCTGTGTGCACTTCAGCATATTGTCATGCTGATCACATGACCACGTAAGCATCTTAGACAATACTGGTTCCTTCGGCTAGGAAACAGAGAATGAGTACTGCCCATCTAGAGTCGGACATGACTGGACAGGGGAAACCTTTACCTTTTTAAATGGCTTTTAAAGCTATAATTTCATGGTACTGGAGGAAAAGAAAACTAGATGTGGGTTGCATCACCATTCTGTTCTATGATTCTCCCTTATCCACTCAAAAAGCAGTGTAGCCCAATGTGATGGTTTATGGGTAACAGGACAAAGGGAGATTCAGGGGTGAACTCCTGATTCTGCAGTAGAATTTCCATCTTCCTGGGTCTCCAGAATCTACTTCAGAGGGCCCACCAATCTTCCTGACAATTGACTCTGTTTGTTTCTTCTAGTAAATGCTGTCCCTTCAACCTCTCCTCACAAAAAAACACTACTGAGGGTAACCCAAAGTATCTTAATTTCTATACTTGTATAATGGACTGTAAGGACAAATTTAAATATTCACTGCTTTGTTTTAAATGCTTGCACAGTGTTTGCATGTTTATTTATGCATTTCTATTGTGAAGAAAAATGTGTGCAGTCCTGATTAGAGCTCTTATATTTATATAATTCTTTCTACATGAATATGCCTTATTTTGTATGTGTGACTGTAATTTTCTATTACATGAAATAATTAATTAATTTACATTAAAAAAGTATTTGCAGATCTTTGCTGGCATTTTTATCATGTAAAACCACAATACCTGCTTTGGCTTAATTATTTCTTGTTTAGACTTCAATGCATCATATTAAACGATCCCCAGCTGTACTGTCTCTAATTGTCTTTCTACTTAAAGAAAATGTATTAAGGATGCAGGCAGGCCCAATACAGTGAATTTCATACCTTCCAAAATAAAGTAATAATAGTGATTTCTTTGCTTCTTCTTAAGGGCCTTAAACATTATACACTTGACGAAGGTCCTTGCTTCTTTCTCTCAAAGTACTGTACAGCGTCCAAAGTTTCCATACTATCAGACATTTTATCTTCTTTACCCCAGTCAGCTTTTTAGAACACTCAATGGAAAATTGAGAGTCAGTCCGGTGCAGTGGCTAAGGTATCAGGCTAGAAACCGGGAGACTGTGAGTTCTAGTCCTGCCTTAGGCACAAAGCCATTTAGGTGACCTTGGGCCAATCACTTTCTCTAACGAAGTTGTCAAAGGCAAACCACATCTAAAAAACCTTGCCAAAAAACCTGTGGGGACTTGTCCAGGAAGTCTCCCAGAATCAGACATGACTGAATGGAAGGGAGAAAATAATGAAAACGTGCATATTTTATGAATTGTCTGTTAGCCTGATAAAGGGCAACTCATTTGCTGGCAGGGGAACTAGTGCAAGTCAGGCAAGAGTTAAATCACTGAACTGCAAGAGGGAAAAATAGGAACTAGAGGTTGAGAAAATGGATTAAAATAACTTCTGATAGACTTTGTGATTCTTGGTAGATCAGTTAGCAGGAGAAAGGAAAAAGGAGGGGGGAAAGTTTGTGTTGGAAATAGGAGAGTTAGCTTAAACTCTTAGAAGTCACCGACTTTGAGTATGGTAAGGGAGAAGAAGGAAAGCAGGAGGTGCCCTCTGCTGGTTGAAAGATTAGGTGTGTGTAAGAAATAAAAGGAGAGAGAGGATTCCCCCATTCTCTGCAGCACTTTGTCTAACTAGAATTCCACTCCATGCAGTTCTGGGTATGCAGAAAAATTTAAGAGAATGGTTGACAACATAACCAGTTTGGATAGAAAGAGGCAGGACGTTTCATCAGTTGAGCAGCTGGGAACAAAAGAAGAAATCATCTGACTCATCTGGAGGACTTACTAGCTAAGGGCTTATTGGAGTGTACATGGTAAGATCACTTGGATATACACTGCACTTTTGACATGTACTGTATCTTTGAGTAGAACGTTTGGTATGTCTTTTGAAACAAATGTCTATAACTCTAAACAAGCTTCTCTGCAGAGCATGGAAGAGATTTATCCTCATCAAACTCAACTACTGTACCTTTGTATATTATAGTGTCTATATGTTATTTCTTAATGATACAATCAGAACTATGAAAAGTTCAAACTGGAAGAACGATTTTCTTATTGGACACTCCAGAATATAGTGAAAATACCCTTAGAGACCCCATTGCTAGTTGGAGATTTGGCATTAGAATTGAGGAAAACAAATTGTAAAGGAGTCAAAAAATAATCCTTGATGGAAGATCATGATGGAAACTAGCTCTTGAACTTGGAATAGGTATTGCAACATAGACTACAAAGATATAGCTCCAGAATGGACTTGAGGACTTTTATCATGGGTGAGATATTTTGCTTTCTTCAATTATCTATGCAGTTGTTATGGTTCGTTGAGTGAGTCTTGACTCTCCATGTCACTACATGGACAGGTCTATACAGTTTTCTTGGCAACTTTATTTTAAAAGTGGGTTATTAGTACCTGGTTCATGGATGCTTTTCAACTTCCTAATTTAGGGCTGACACAGTGATCGGTCCAAGGTCACCCAGTTTCTATGCCATGGGACTTCCTGTTCTAATACATCTTTAACTATGGCAAACTTGTCTTTCAATTATCTGTAGGCTGCATTTATATAGGTTGCATTATCTGTAGATTCTGTTTTTTGGCTGATCTTCCTGCAGAAAAGCTTCTCTTTGCATTATATGTTTGTACTACTTAAAGCTGATTTTCATTTTATGTTTAGCATTTACCAGTTGGATCAATAGGTGAAATTGAAACAAATCATTTTTCCTATAATGTTTTCAAGTGAAACAAAAAGATTTTCATACCTGAATCCTGTAACTGTTGCATTTATGAAACCCGGTAAGGTTGAATAGCCCTTAATAAACTGGAAAAAAGCAATATATTTTGCAGATTATTCATTGGTAATTAAGGCCACATTATTTCACTTACTATTTACAGATATCCCACATACTTTCATGAAACATCAAACAAATATAATGATTGTCACAATCCTGATCTCATGGGCGAAGGATTCTTTGTGAAATCTAATATGGAAATAACCTGCTAAAAGTGGATGAAAAGATACATTGGATTACAATACCCATAACACCCAATCAGCATGGTTATCAATTAAGGATACTGTTATCTAAAATATCTGAAAGGCATTAGGTAAGGGAACAGATAACTGTTTATTAACCTGAATCTTAATTGAAAGCCAGAATTCACTCAAAGAAAGTCCATTCACCCCTATCATAACAGTATGAAATAAATAGTTCCTCAAGCTTAATAGTTTCCAGGCTTTGACAGTTCCTCACCAAACAAGCCAACAGTAAACATCCCAATCAAGGAACCTCTAAGATTCTTCCCCACAAACACTGACCGGGCAAGCCACTAGAAAATAAACTGAGGGCAAACCGCACTCCTTACTAGCACTGATACTGTTACATAGTTTGGGTAATAAAATATCTGCAAGAAAATAAGTTCAGAGAGTACCAAGAACCCCTACAGATATTCTCCTTTATTACATTAAAGATTGTATATTGTAGTCTTTAGGAAGCATTCTATCTGCCAGATAATCCCTAGCTGAATATATGTATGTATTATCTTATGCATTAGGAACTTGGGACCCACAGATATGAGCAATCATTTATTTCCTTTTGTTATATAGGTATTTCAATAAAAAAAGATGTTGCTGTTTGTTTGATACTATCAGTCCCATAAAAATACAGCATCCTTCACAGACCACTTAAAGTATCAACTCCATTCCCAACTACACACAAAAGACAACTGGACTTGCTTAGTTTTTTTTTCCTTGACAACATTTAGATTCTTATTCAAGAAGCTTCTTAAATGAGAAGCAAAACATTTTCAAGGGGAAAAAAAACTAAGAAAGTCCGGTTGTCTTTTGAGAAGCACCTTTGGGACAACCATGACCTGGATGATTGAAACTCTTCATAGACAGCTAGAGACCCTCTTCACACTTTCAATATAGTTGTGTACATTGCAACAATAAAAAATTCAGCAATCAACAGTGCTGTGGCAGAAAGTCAATGTTTGTTGCTCCAGGAACTGTGGCAGTTCAGGGGCTACTTCAATAACAATGTTTAATCCTTCTGTTGGTCATCTGGAAAGAAGACACATTGGCTAATGGCTTGTTCTGAGCCACCAGAAATGAAGATAATCCAAGGTCAGTTTCAAATAGTTTTGTAACAGATTATAAGTGGACATGGAGTGAAAACTGTGCTGTATAAAAGACCTACTTCGGAGAGCTTATTTACAGCCAAGGCACTAAAAAAGACTACAAAAACATAAGTCATTGGCAGTACCCTGAACTTAGTGGTTTTAGATTACATCCAGATAAAATAAAATGGGGCATTTGTCTAGACACCTTCAAAAGAAATCCTCCTCAACTAAATAATAAGAGTTTTAAAATATCTTGGTCAGATTTTAGCTGAAGAACCATTTCAGACTTACTGCCTTCTCAAGATCATGCTTGTATTGTTTGAACAACGCAGAGGATGAATCCCATAAAGCGTTCTTAAAGGATATATTAAGTTGGACGGACATTTTTGTTATGAGCACTGGAGGAATATCTGCAGTAAAAAATGAGAAGTAATCTTTTTAACTGAAATAAAGATTTGAAAATAAAGCATTATTTAATCATAAATTTCAGTCTTGCCTAAATGCTTGCACTCACTTCTTAATGTTCCGTTCATTTAAAATTTGCATTATTTATGTTATGCATTCTTTTACTGGAGCTTCCACAATGACATTGACAAGAAGAGATGGGAATAATAATCTGAAATGTGTTAGTATGAGCAAATGGAACAGCACATACAATAGAGTGATTGAACTACTGGAACAGAAGAAGGAGCAGTAACATAAAAAAAGTTTAAAAAGAGAAATTAAATGGAAAATAACTAATAAATATGAAGGATGGGAACAGAGCACAAGCAATGTGAAATGACAGAGAAGGGGCTATTTTGTGAAAGAATAACTTTTAGGTACTACCGATAATATATACTACTAGTGTGCAAGAGAGAGACCAAGCTAAGGTCACCATGCTTGGGGATCAGTAGACATATTTAGAATATTGATCGAATGCCATAGGCACTCTCCCACAATGGTTGCAGTGGTGGATACAGCTAATCATAAAGGACCCATTTACCAGAAGGCTGCAGCTATGCATCCTTTTATTTTCTAAGAATGCCTCCTGTTTCTATGTGGGGAGAATAGCCATGAGAAACAGAGATAACGCTTGAGATCAATGCTTTGGTTTGCTACATGCTAGTTTCCCACTCAAGTTTCAAAATCAAAATATTCTAAATCAAGGACCAAACAGTGTATGATCATCCTACATTGAGGATTTAGGCTAAGTGGAATAAAAATATAATCAATGCAGTTGCAAAATGCAGCAGGCTTTTCAAATTTTGCAAATCATAAGACGATGTTAAAAATCTGAATCAGATTTCTGATATGAAATTCCAGTATTTTGTTTGATTGATTATAGGAGACAAACATTACTTAGATGGTATTTGACAGTTTCCAGAAAGTGAAGAATTGACAAATAGCAATAGTGTAAAGTATGGGCTGAAAAGGCTGTGAGCTGCTATCCTAGAGAATATAACAATCAAATCTTTCTGATTTGAAAATAATTTAACCTTCCATTTTGGCAGATTAGCTCTGAAAAGTCATTTTCTCCTGAATGAATTGCTATTGTTCATATGCCAGCATTCATCATCGCCACCTTCTCTTACCTTCCGACTGAAGTTGGCAAAAGGTCCCTTGAGGAGGAAGCTGCGCAATGCAGTTGCAGCTCTTTCCCACTGTGGTTGTAATATTACGGCAGACGGGATATGCTTTGCAGATCTTGTCAGACCATCCATAATCAGGTTCACAGAAACAATGAGAATGATTAGTGCCAGCTGAGTTGCACACTAATGTAAAAAAAACATAAAACCAAAATTTAAAAAATGACAAGTCATTGTATCTTGCTGGTGTTGTTCATTTTATTTCATCCGTACTCTATATGTATAATTCAAACCACAACGTGGAGGTTTGAATATTCAAGATCCTAATCCAGTGTTTCTCATGTTTGGCTACTTGAAGATATGTAGATCTCAACTCCCAGAATTCCCCAACTAGCTATGCTGGGTTTAAATTTAAAAAGGGATTGCAGATATTATTCAGTTATAGCTAATTCAAAGTGTTTTTGAGTATCAGTTTTTCAAAACTGTTTTTTGATTAGCTATAACTGCATAATATCTGCAAGCCCTTTTTTTAGCATCATAGGTTGGTTTGTGTAGTAATAAAAAAATACTGGAAAAGTCACAAAATAATCAGATCTGTAATAGCAAAGGGACTGTGTTAGATCTCTTAATTTCAATTTCTTTAGCATACATTAAATGTGGTTAATCTGTTCATCTCAGCTGCCACCTTATGTTTACTTATGCTTTGCTGCTATGTGGTGACAGACTTCCATGAACTGTGGGAAGGGGAAATAGAGGGGGAAATGCAAAAAATGCAAAAACAAAAGTAAGGAATATTTCTCCTCAAGATGCTGCCTCAAGGCCACACAGCTGGAAGAAGGAGGGAGCCACAAACCAAACTGCGCTTGGACTGACTATTATGAAAACATCTTGCCTGAACCTGATTGGATATACTGAGGTGGACAATGAGAGATAATTGATGGAGGTAAAAGTAGAACTTTGAGATTCTGGCACACAATTCTCAGTTCTGACTTTGCATTATTGCAATACACTTGATCTCTTATAAACTACTATATACCTTTCTCAACAAATCAAGCCAAGGATCATTTCTATTTAGAGTTTAAATTGTGGCAAGTCCAACAGTTCATGTATGAATAGATTAATAAATTAAATCATTTCATTACATTGGATATTATTTATTTCAGGGTGCGACATTCAAATGCTACAAACTACGTTGTACAACCCTAAATGTCAAGAGGAACCTAAACCTTTATACAGTTAGACTAAGGACTCCCAGTTGAAGCATTTTTAAAGTATAAAGTGATTCTTACCAAAGCAGTCTAAGTAGGAGAAGGAAGGTGTGTTCTATATATCTGCCACTTGAGTTATTTGTAAAATAATAAAGGTGGGATACAAATAAATATCTGCAAATAGAGTCTAACAGAGCACAACAACCCAAGCTGAACTCTCCCTACAACCCCCCCCCCAAGTAGAGAATCCATTGTAAATGTCATTCTTAGAACATGGAAGGGTTGTGTAAATCTTCTCTAAACAATCTATACCATTTTTAAACCAATAGCAGAACTATCCAATCTGAGCTGCAAAACTCCAGATTTTACATCCCAGATATGATAGCTGTGATGTCCACATTTCTCTTCTTCTGGATTGAAACAATATGTTGATAAACAGGAAGGACAAATGTTTTTTTATTTAAAAGTTTTATAAACACAAACATAGTCAAATAAAAGAAATAAAGCAAATACAAAGATTAGACACTTCCCCCCCTTCCCCCTCCCCCT
>JANHFO010008744.1:101770-119910 GCA_032468095.1 Pareas carinatus | reverse complement strand
TTCGCCCGAGGGAGCAGGTTTCCCGCCGCTTGACAGCTGATTTTAGCTGTCAAAAGTGGCTTAACGCAGCCTGGGGCCGGCGGACTGAAAAAGTCCGTCCTTCGAAGCCCTCGAGTCCACCGGAAATCGAGGAATAGAAGTTTTCCATTGCCAACACATTTTTGACCTTGAGTATAATATAAGGATTTAAGTTCCATTAGAACAGCATATACAACGTATAACTCAGGACTGAACTGTGGAATCCTTGATGCTTTTTGAGCTGGTTGCTTTCAAATGTTTCACTACCTCACTAAGTAACATCATCAGTGTTAGTGTGTGCTGATTTGTCCCCTATTTATTTTAGTAGTTTGTCTTGCAACTATTGATCGAGGTGTGATTTTCTCCTTGATTGTTGCTTGAATAGAATATAGTTTTCTGCTTGTTTGTTTGGCATTAATCCCTGTTTATCTGGGTGTTGGTTGTTGGAGTTGATGCATTCTGGAGTTTTTGTTTCCTTCTTAGCTTTTTTATTGTCTCTTTTGAATGACGTGCAAATGTGGCAATTAAATGCAATTAAATGTGCATCTATACATCCTCTTAATGAAGTAAATGAATTTCTAATCTGCTGGTTTAAACTCAAGACAAGGTCACACTTCACACCAGTAACTTTATGCTGATTTCTCACAATGCCCCAATTCTAGTTAAACATTCACAATAAGCCAGCCTTCAGATTGTTGCCTTTTGTTGATGAAATGAAGTTCCATTTCACTCTTTATCAAGATGCTCTTCTGCTCTCTTCCCAGAATGCTTCAGGCCTACGCAAATGAAATTGATGAGTCTATGATTTCTGTGATTCAGAAAAGTCAGAATTATGCCTTGTAGATATTCTTAGGTTTATTTATGTCATGTTCATTTCAATGTTTATTATTCTTGAATATTCTTCAAGAGTCTGGCAATTTCACAAGTCACAGAAACTGGTTGAATTTACTGTCCTGAATTCCATTTGCAGGATATACAGCTATGTGTAGTAAATACAGTACCCATTTAAACAGATATTAGTGATTCTCAGGTTACAAGCTGCTCTTCCCCAAACAGAACCCAAATTCAGACAAGTAATATATTTTGTCTGTGTGACAATTTGGCAATAGCACTGAACAGGTCCAGATAAAAATAGTGGGGAAAATGTTTTGAGTACACTTCCACACTTATGGGACTGGCCCTGAATACCTATTAAGTTTAAACAAAGCCAAGGAGGCTATTAAGTAACAGATTGAAGATGTGCAGTTATAGTGTGAACTCAACTAAACCTTCAGGATGGATTATTCTCTTAAGGAAAATCCAAGAAATTATCCTGCAAATTAAGATATTTATCTTAATCTACATTATATATTCCAGGGCTTCTTCCAGGGCCTGTTTTAATGTCCTTTACTGGTCAGTTCAAGAATGTAAATTTAGCAAAATCCTAGCCGTGCAAAAGCTTTGTCCTTGCAGATCAGAGGAACTTAAATACTAAAACATAGAATATCACAATGCAAGCTTTTTATTTATCACTATAAAAACTTACGAAATAAATCCTAAGAGCTAAATTGCTTGCCTACCTTGATGAATTCTATTTGTCTGTTGTATGTATGTGGGGTGTGGGTGTGAGTGTGAATATGCCTACACATGCATGCCTTCTAATCACTGTTGATTCCTGGTGATGGCCTGGACATGTCCCTGCAGTTTTCTTGGCAAGGATTTCTGGTCATGAATTTTCTTTGCCTGCTTCCTTGAGCTGAGAGAAACTATTTGGCCCAAAGTCACCCAGCTGGCTTCGTGCCTAAGGTGGGCCTTGAACTCACAGTCTTCTAGTTTTTAGCCTACTGCCTCAACCAGCACAAACTAGCCCTGAGTTTTCGGATAACAGAAACTTAAAAGTAACAAAGAGTTGCAAAATCTTGCCTCCTACACTGTTTTCCCAAAAATAAGACCTAGCATGATTTTTCAAGATACTTATAATATAAGTCCTAACCCTCCCCTCCCCAAATAAGCCCCAGTTAAGATAATCAGCCAGACGGATGCATTTTGTACCATATTTTCCCCCAAACAAGACCTAACTGGAAAATAAGCTCTAATAGGTCTTTTGGAGCAAAAATGAATATAAGACCTAATCTTATTTGGAGGAAAACACAGTAGGATGAGGTCTAGCTAATGTGCTTATTCAGATTCTGTTATAGAATGTTTATTTTGCTTTTATCCTATTTTGCCCTATTTTATGTATGGAGTCTGTCTATTATTGTTATAATATGAAAACAGAGATGGAGACCGGGTTAGGGTAGTGTAGTGGTTACGTGCTAGTCTAGGGACAGGGAGACCAGAAGACAGCTAGGACCAATGATATCCTTTCATTTCAAATCAATTAGGATCTCCAACAAGCTGGCTGTAAATAAAAATCCCGTGTTGCCTCAGGCCAAAAGGAAAATACAACAATTACAAGCCCTTTCTGATTGTTGTAGTTTCAAGCGCACCCCCACGCTTGGCGGGCTTTCACAAGCCCGGGTAAAAGTAGCTAATTGGGACAGCTGCTCTGTTATTGGTTAAGACGCGCTACAGCGCGCCTACTATAAAAGCGGCTGCCGAAGAGCTCCGGCTGCCGCGGTTTTTGACAGCTTAAGCAGTTTGACAGTTAACCCATTAGTAGCAGTTTCTGTATTAATAAACGCTTCTGTTAAATCAACCAACGCCTCCAGCCTGTCTGTCCGGCGATACCACACCTCTGAGGTTTCCGTGACTAGTCAGTGAGCTGAGTGATAGGAAGGAGAAGTCTTCCATCAAGTTCAGAGCTGAGTCACAGCTTAAATTTTTGAACATTAGAACTGACGTTCCTCATTTCTTATGTATTTTTGTAAAATATATGTTTGTGTATGTTAAAAAGATATTTTCTTCAGATACAAATAAGTATTGTCATTTGCTCTTTGGCGATTTTCGGTATAATATTCAGAAACACCTGCAAACTTATTGATCTTTGCTTGCTTCACAAAAGACTGTCAACTAGAGAGATTGAAGTATTCAAATGGAATACTTTTTGAGAAGGTAAATAGGAAGATTCTATTTCTTTTGGGTGGAAAAGCTGTCACGTTTACGTATCAATTGTAAAACATATCCTTGAAAGCTGATTACCAGAACACAAGATGGCTACTTTAAAGGAAATATTTGATTTACAGGACTGTTCAAAGCTTGAACTTTTTAACTCTTTACTATAACTAGAAGTTACTACTGAAGATGAACAATCCCTTTGGCGTTGCTGCTGTCCTTATGCAAGGTCTGAGGCATCTCCTCAAATCTTTTTTCAAACTCTGCATAGTCCTAATGCATTTTTGCTATCTCTAATTATAAAACATGAATGTATTTATCATTTTGAAACAGCAACAATCAAATGGTTCACACTTGATTGCAATATTCTAAATTTTGTCAATAGCCTGAGTCAATCACATTGATCTGTCCGGATCCAGATAACAACAGGAACAACAAGAGAGATAGGTCACTTAGGAAGTCACAACCATTGTTGCCAATTCATCTCCATTTTTTTTTATAAAATAGCCCTTTGCTAAATTCTTGAAGAATGTGTGCTTTTGAGGAGCATGGCTAGTTACTGAAGACTAAACTCATACTGTTAACATCATTCTAATATCCTCACTGCTGTAGTCTAACCTGCCCTTTCCTATTATGGATGGAGTGAAGTCTGATGTTTCCGGGACATTTTGACCTGACAAGTCCTACAAGAGAAGTCGGCATGTAGGCAGGGCAAGGCAGAGATCTAATGCTGCTGACAGTCAGGACGTTGCAATTTGGTGTTGACATATGTGCAGCAGGTGCCCTTGAGATGCAGACAGCCAAATCTGGAACAAGTCTGTTCTAGGCTTTTCCCCTATATTGAGCAAAGACTGCAGGGCCAGAAAGGGCATACTCTCTCAGAAATATTCAACATTTGTAAGAACAAAGGGCTAGTATTTTAACAGACTTATTCTCTTTATGAGACAATGCAAAACATTTTTTGAAGGGCATGCTGATGGCTTTTGTTTGAAAAATTGGAAGTATATTTTCCATGTTGCAAAACATACATGGAAGCAGGGAAATCACTTCATTCTATTTGGTTCTCAAAAGTTATTGATTTACTAGACTCAAGTCATGGTTTCTCACCTTAAACATCTATCAGCTTTGCATCATTAAGCATTTAACAAACTTCCTTTCATAAATGGCCTCAATGAATGCAGATTGTAAATGCAAGTGATAATTTTTTTTCTTAAATTCAGAATGCAAACAATTTCTGCATACTAGAACAGATAGCTTTAAGGCCACATGGTCAATGTAATAGAAGTTGCATTGTTTGGAAGATAAACAGAATATTGGTATTCATCTCCTACAAACAGAAAATAACCTATTTGAATCTATAAGTGTATTACCAGTGAACCTCTGTTAATGTGAATTATAAGCTGTTCAATATAGGTTGGACAAATATGTCACCTATTTTTTTAAAAAAAGATATTGCTTTAGGCTATTGGCCCTTTGCTTGGGGATCTAGAAAATCTCCACAAAGCTGTTAACCTGATTGCAATTTAGTATGGTTTTCATTGAGATGTCTGGCATAATCAAAATCAAGAATATCCTGTCTCCAAATCCTGTGCCTAACAATATTAAGAAGAGATCCAATATAGAACTAAGGAGAAATTTCCTGACAGTGAGAACAATGAAGTCGGTGGAATGGCTTTGCCTCCAGAAATTGTAGGTTCTCCATCACTGAAGATTTTAAAGAAGAGATTGGACAGTCATCTCTCCAGAACAGTATAGGGTCTGCTGGGGGTTACACTAGAAGACCTCTAAGGTCCCTTCCAACTCTGTTATTCTGCATTCTGTAAATTCTTCTATCTCATAAGCACCATATAGAAACACTTATAAAAGGAGGGGTTTTGCACACCCTCAAATGCATTCACAGCTTCTGAGCCTGAAGTTCCTCCTCATCTTGGCCATGTATACTGTTGAGCATCTGAGAAGCCCTCTGATGTAGAAGTACTCTCTCCACCCATTAAGCAAATAAGTTTTTGTTCACCTGTGATCGTTGTTTGTTCCATTGAACCCTGCCTTGGAATAATGTTTAATGCAATCAGGCTAAAATATAAAGTATTGCAGTTGGACACTGGCAGATTCCAGTTGCCATGTCAAGAGGTGCAATTGACAAAGGAATAATTAGCAGAACTGGTAGATAAAAAATGCAGCACAGATTTTTGGATAAAAGCTAAAAATCTTGTGAAGGCTACCCTATCCATTAAGAAAATGACCATATCTGCTGTAGAAAGTAGACTAAAATTCAAAGGGTTGCAGTAAAGCACACTATGGGGAATGCAGTCCTGTTTCTAAAATGCAGTGAATTCTGCAGGTGTAGTTTCTATCCAGCCAAGTATATTGCTTCCTTTTAAAATATGACCAGAGCTTATAGCCTTCTTTTTTGTTCAGACACCAAAAGCCAAAAGAAATTCAGCTCGAGGTCACTTAGGAACATCCATGTGACTTCTGCAACCAAATTAGGAATGAGGAGAGTCTCCTTTTCTCAGACTCTTCCATGTTCCCTCAATGTTTTTCTCAGAAATAACCCCTGCAGCTAATTGGGTTTTTTTAAATCAATGTCTTGAACTTTACTGTTAAAGGCAAGCAGCAGGGAACACCAAGAGGAAATGAGGCAAGAGAGAATCTGTACAAGGCAGCAACAGTGACATCACTATGCAAAACTCAAGAACAGCTAATTGTGTGCCCATCTTAAATGAGAAACATTTCCGGAATAAAGGCCAACATTCTTGGAAGGTTAGGTCTCACTGATGTTACTTGATCTTTGCAGAAATGTCAAGTGAGTCATTCTTAGCTGATATGAATTTCTACAATGCAAGAACCAGGACTACTGAAAATAAAATGTTTTTTAAAAAGTCCTCTCCATTTTTTCATCCCAACTTCTGAATTTACCAAATTTATATTATGCTCTTCCACTAATACACTAGGGCCTCTTCTTAGGCATTTAGACTTTAAATTAACTGTCTGTTTCTTACCAACTGTAAACTACTTGGTTAACAGTGATAAATTTTCAAGGTCTAGTAAAATTTATTTCTAAAAAGGAGCATGCTCATTCCCATCAGCATCCTTTTGCTGGCCCCTAGAGATTAGGGCTTAAATTTCTGATCATTCTAGCTGGCTAGAGTCTAGTCGCCTTCTTTAACTTGCCCATCAATTAGGTGCAGATTGTTGACATTCAAACTATAAAAAGCCAGATTAAATTTTTAGTAAGTAGAATAGGACTACAATCAAATAGGTCCTCCTGTCAATAGGTCAATAGAGCAAAAGCATATTTGTAAGTAGCTAGCCCACAAATGTTGAAGTGGCAACTTTTATTGTCACTACTTCCACCTTAAACTTGAACTGAATCAGTAAGTGTTTATTTGTATCCCACCTTTATTATTTTTACAAATAATTCATGGTGGTGAAAGTATCCAACACACCTTCTTCCACCTTTTTTCCTCACATCAACCCTGTGATATGGATTGGATTGAGCATAAGTCACTACTGGCCCAAGGTTGCCCAGCTGGCTCTCTTGTCTAAGGGCAAGACTTTAACTCAGTTTCCTGCTTTATAGCCTGGCGCTTTAACCACCAGATCAAACTTCAGTGTTCCTTTTTGTAGTCTGAGGATAATTCTGCTCTTGGGTTTGCAAGCGATTACCAGGGTTCCTGAAATTACCTTTTATAAAACTAAACTCTGGTGGACAGCATTTAATATTGTTCTTATCAACCACTGAAGAATTTCCTATTAATCCTTGAAAGAATGACATGCTTCTATGTACTTGTTATTGAGAATATACATGGAGAGCCAGTTGGATCAAATGGTTGAAAGCAGAGGACTCTTGAGTCCCGACCTTAGGCATGAAAGCCAGACCCTATCCTTTCAGGAAAACCCCAGGAAGAAAAAAAGATCGAGAGTATAAAATATAAAGGCAGTGTGGCACTTTGGATCTGAAAACAAAAGGTTGCTTCAGTGCACAAGAGACACACATATACACTTTACCTTTTCCTTCCATGGGATCCTTCTGCAGTTACAGACAGCTGCTCTGTGAGCACATAGACATCCCACATGCTCCACATTTTTTGGCTTTGAAATTTTAGTACTGCGCAGCTTCAGCTCTCAAGATCTCACTAATCTCCCTTCTGTGATTACTTAAGACTCGCCCTAATGAATCTACATCAGAGGTAGATTAACTGCAGCTCCCTTACTTCCGAGAATCCCCTTACAATGGTTTGAGGCTGAGAACTTGCTGAAAGACAGCCTCAGCCAAATGGGCAGAATACGCATTGCTCAAGGTGCAAGACAGGCTCTAATCCTCCAAGCAATAAAACAACTTACAACCCCAAGGCGCATGCCTGACTCTAACAGAAGAGATTTAAAGCTTGCTTACCGTAAATTGTATGTCTAGAGTGAATCAAGGAATGTGATTATTTTACAAGAAGCAGCAAAAGTTTTCTGCCAAAAAGCCCTGAATGCAAAAAGGGTGTATGCCAAGGACATTGCCCCTTAATCATTGTTACAGGCCACAGAGCTGAGACTATTCAACTGCATGCCTACCAACTGAACTGACTGCACTTTGTGCCAAATCCAGAGGGTTGCAACACATGGTATGCTAATTTGCAATTCTCCTCCTCCGTGAAGTCAGCTTAACTGTGCATGTGGCAAATGCAAAAGACCACCTGAGAAATGTGCCTGTTTAAAAAAAAAGAAAGTTTGAATTTCTTGTAAGTACATATGCAAGTATCCCCTCTAAAAGTCCAATAGCATACCATGACAGCTCTGCATGGCATCAGTATGTCTGAAGGGCCTAAAGACAGTGAGCCTTTTGACTCAAGGTGAGTAACTGAATGACCTTTCATTACTTTACTTTATTTTTTTGGGTGATGGTGGAAGGCTGCCTTTGAGTCAGTGTTGACTCCTGGCAACTTCCTGGATTAGTCCTTGCAATTTTGGGGGGGCAAACTTCCAGAAGTGGCTTGGCCTTGCTTTCTTCCAAGGGCTGAAAGTGTGTGTGTGTCAGGCCAGTCACCTTTGTGTGTCAGGTGAGACTAAAACTTATGGGGAAGGAAGGTCTCCTCCCAGTTTTTGCCTGATGCTTTAACCACTACATCAAACTGGTGCATCAGATTTGATAGTTCAAGATCATTCCCATCTCCATAACTACCCCTTTCTTACGCAGACACATGCATTTGAATTCAGGGTATGATTTCATTTAAACCCCTGCCTCTGACAGCAAGAACCGTTTGTCTTAAAGTCCCCAACTAGTTATGGAGGATACACAGAAACATTATCACATAGCAAACACCCAGTATTTATTAATAAATTAGTACACGAGAAAGGCAACCCGTCTCCCCCCCTCTCTCAAAAAAATTCTCTCCTTCAATCACCTCTCGTCATTTTGCCACCTTCCAATATCATCTCCTAAATAAGCACAATAGTAGATTGATTTGTTCCTGGAGCACAGTAGATGCAAATATAGCAGAGGCAGGATTTTTCACAATGCAGCATTTTTAATAAAAAGTGAAGTGGGGATGGGGAAGAATTCCAAAGACCACATGAAGGCCTTGAAATATACTTATTGGCCACATCTGTATAAAAACCCACAAGAGGACAATTTTGAAGCACATATCAATAAATTTCATAGAATGAGAAATGTGGCGGCACCACTAGGGTTCTCCTTTACTTTCCAGAGTCCAGCTCCAGGTGCTACTCCCAAGTGATCAAGCCTGCTGAGTTCCCACAGGGGCAAGGCAGCATCTCTCCCTTAAGTCAAGCAAACAGAATTACATTCAGCTGCAGGCCAAGGTCTCATCGTCTGGAAGGCTGAAGAAATTACTGTTGAAATGTTTCAGCATTCTAGTTCCAGAGAAGCACAAGTCACTCATTGTTATCTGTTTGTCCATGTGAAAACCATACAATAAATAGCTGTGCTAGTAAAATATCAGTGAATGTGCATCATTCAGCAGTAGTTTTTCTTAAAGTCATCTTGAGGAAAAGCAGATCTAACTAACCATGAAAAGAACAGAGAAGAATTCAAAGTATCTGTAATGAGGGCAAGAAAAATCAAATTAAAATTAAAGAAAAAGGATTCTGAAAAGTTAAAAGGATTAAAATGAAAGGCCAAATCCAATAAGTAAATTATGAATGTATAATCCATGGTTTTTAAGTGGCTACAATTATATCTCTGAATGAAAAATTAAAATGTTGTAATAGAAGAGGGGAAAACAACATCTTTTAATTCAGACCATAAACATGAGAGCAAAGTACTCTCAGAAGACAAAAAAGAAAAGTTAACAGGAAAATACTGGCCACGGCTTCTACAAAATATCCTGCCCAGTCTTATCTTTAACATGTGCCAAGCGCATACAAGCAGCAGCCAGTGTGTAGGTGCAGAGGGCCTCTGGTGGCCCACATCTAAAGCAGATCAGGCAGGTGGCTATAGACTGAATCCAGAAGAGTCTGGCTCGCTTCATGACTCTTGACACCAGCAATTTCAAAAAGCCTATCCAGCTTGTCCTCTGCCTGTGGAATCGCCTCAATAGCATGCAGTTCTTCGGGATTTAGAAGGTGGAGCATGTCGTCAAAGATGGGCTGCAGGTCACAAGGGTCCAGGCGCACCTGGCGCAGCACCGTATCTTTCTTTTCTAACAAAAGAGAAGATAAATGGGCTGTTAATCACAGACCTGCAAGGAGCAAATTGCCCCAAGCTGTGTCACCAGTTACTAGGCTTGGCAGTCTTTTCAGTGCTGCTTTTTGGCTCACATGCTGAATTCCCCACAGCTGCTTACAGACTGGCCTGCTTCCATAGTCCATCCCACAGCCTGAGACCATCAGTGAGGCATTTTAGGGATAGGCCGTGCCACAAAAACCTTGAACATCTATGATTAACTCTAGTTTCTCCATGGCAGAATCTGCATTATGGAACAAACTACCACCAAAATTGAGCAACCCCCTCCCCCCCCCATTCAGCATACAACCTTTATCCTTGTTTTTTATAGCATTTTATATTTCCTTATTTTGATAGCTTTTAGTACAATTATTATTTTTGTAACATTTTTGCAAGCAACCAGGAATCATTAAAATTTGTGGGAGGGAGGGTCAATGCTTCTCAACTCACTGTGAGTTGAGCTACTACCAACTCATAAAATCCTGTGTGCCTCAACTGCCTCCTAACAGAAGAAAGCCCTAAATATGGAATAATGAAATGAGAGAATCTGCCTCACTGAAGTCTGCTATCCTCTATATTCAAAAGCTATAACACAATTGATTTTCCCCCTGCTGTTTTCCTTTTGTCGTAGAATAGCCTGCAGTTTACCCTTTTACTTCTTGGGCTATGAATCTGTTGCCCGGAGAGAAAGTAGTAATACCCAACCATAGTGATCCAAGCACAATATAACTTGATCCTCAGACTTACACAGCAGATGAATAATGATTATGTCCACACAGTGCATGTATTGTTGCCAAATCAGCAGTAACAGCTTCTCCTTCTAGTATAGTTTAAGCCAGAAAGAACCAGTTGTACAATAATGGATGAGTTGAGCTCAGAAGTCTCAGACATAACTTTTCCTTAAATGACCTAAGTATGATCAGTATCATTTGAAAATAAGAGCACAATGGCTAAGTTTGTGCATGCAGGTACTCCTTGTTGGATAACCAGTCATTCAGCAACCATTTAAAATTACAATGGCACTGAACATGGGGGATTTATGACTGTTTCTTGAAGTTGCAGCCCACACAGCGTCCTCTCAGTTGGATGATCACAATTTGAACGCTAAGCAACCAGCTTGTAGTTACAAGAGTTGCAGCATTCCATCATTATATAATCACCATTTGCGATCATCACTACTGGTGCCTGACAAGCAAACTCAATGGGCAAGCCAGTTTGCAAAAGGCAATCACATGACCATTGGAGATGCTGCATTCACGTGGGATTTGGCTAATGACAGCAACTCGGACAGCTTCAACTGTCATCATAAACTGCATGGTCGTGTAATGTCATGTTTTGCGACTATGTTTCTTAGTGATGAAGTTTCTGGTCCCAATTATCATTGTTAAGTGAGGACCATCTATTATATTAAACCATTTTTTAAAAATAAGTCTTTGTTGAAGAAGCCCTGAAACTACAGAATAATAGAGTTGGAATGGACCTTGGACATCTTCTAATCCAACTCCCTGCCCAAGCAGGAGACCCTGTGCCATTTCAGACAAATGGCTATTCAAGCTTTTCTTAAAAATCTCCAGTGATAGAGCCCTCACAACCTCTGAAGCCAAGCCCTTCCACTGAGTGTTCTGTCAGGAAATTTCTCCTTAGTTCTAGGTTGATTCTCTCCTTGATTAGTTTCAGTTCATTGCTTCTTATTCTGCCTGGATGTGTTTTGGAGACTCTCCCTTCTTTGTGGCAGCACCTCAGATATTGGAACACTGCTATCAAGTCATCCCTAGTCCTTCTTTTCATTAAACTAGACACACCCAGTTCCAGCAACTATTCTTCATATGTTTTAGCTTCCAGCCCCCTAATTATCTTTGTTGCACTTCTCTGCACTCTTTCTAGTCTCAACATCTTTTTTATATTGTGGTGACCAAATAATGATACTAAGCAGACTTGCTTAATATTAATATAATATTAAGCCAAAATCAATTTCTAAATAATTTGCCATTGTGCAATCTAAGTTTTTGAGATATCTGTGCTGTGGTTTGCAGGACAAAACTGAAGGCTGCATTCTGCATATGACCTGACTGTTCCCTTTACATTCGATTCTGAATGAAATTAAACAATGGCCCCGTGAAAAATGGGAGGTTTCAGACTAGCAGAGACCAGTACCTTTGGTAATAAAAGAGCCTGTTCGGCTAAGAGCAGAAGAACCACTGGAGGTGGAATCGCAGCGAAGAAGAGGTTCGGACTCATCTACAAAGAAGCACTTGTTCTTTTCCAAGGGAGATGGTTCCACAGGGATTATGGTTGCATCTGACTTTGGATTTGGGCTGGGAGTGGGGCTGAGTAGTCCAGAATTTACCGGAAGAACCAACTTGTCAGCTTCAAGCTGAAATGGGAAGACATAATGTGGAAAAAAAATTACATACTGGTGTTCTGAGACAAGTTGGGCCAATCCACTTTCATTAGGACATACAGGTCTCTCCAGAAAAGTATGAGATGACAACAGGATGGTTTTGTCAGGCTAAGAAATTTCCCTCTTCATTGACCCAACAGACAGACCTGAAAACAGTAAAGGTGAATGGTCTGAAATTATGAAATTAAGATTATGAACAGACAAAGAGAAGTACTGCTCCATATAATAATATTAAGCAGACTTGCTTAATATTAATATAATATAAAACGTTGAAATTCACTGCTAAAAATGCAGTGATAGACAGTGCCTGGAAAACTTTAAAGTAAATAAATTCATAGTTAGATAAAGAAGGACAGTGTGCTGTAGTAGTTAAGTTGTTAGACTGTATGGACCTGGTTTAAGTTTCCCAGTAGCTATGGAAATCCCCAGGGCGATTCTGACCAGTCATTTTCAAACCAATCCATTTCACAGGGTTGTTTCTATAGGGATAAAGAAATGGAAAATAAACTATCATGACCTCTGGTAACTTTTAACAAACAAACAAGTCTAATAGTTATGGTATCTAGTACTAGAGACAATAAGCCACTCTTTGCCAATTGCTGAAGAGCTGAAGAAGAGACTGCTGCTGCTTTCATACCCAATCTGTGGGGTGACAGTAGCAACTAGGTTGCCCCCAATGAAGCAGTCTGGTCTGGACAAACAGACCTTTGATTTGGGCCAATAAAACTTTTCTTATGTTCTTATTTAGACTTCGACAAAGAAGCCCCTCAGATATTATCAACTGACTTGATTTTTGTGAGGAAAAGGCAAGAACAAAATATAAAAAAACAGTTATATTTTACCAAGGTCTTTACATAAATATTATTTTACTTTCACAAAATAGTTGAAAGTACCTGTTCTGAATTCCTGTCTACTACATTCTATACTTCCTAAAAAATGCACAGTTAGACAACTGATTTGAACTTGTGCACTAAATCTGCTGGAGAGAGAAGACAGGCCAATGGCATCTCTCTCAGCAAGCAAGACTAGCCGGGTGGAGATAGCAGCACCAGGCTCTCTGTCGCATCTCTCACTGGTGGATGGAGCCGCTCTGCCTCCTGAAAAGCAGCTGTTTCCAGTGCTCCTAAGAGGTCAGTGAGGAGCAACTTAAGCATGCCTTGGGGGCACTAAAGCCCAAGTCCATAAATGGGTCACATCAGCTTCCTGTTT
Source organism: Pareas carinatus (assembly GCA_032468095.1). Classification (NCBI taxonomy): domain Eukaryota; kingdom Metazoa; phylum Chordata; class Lepidosauria; order Squamata; family Pareidae; genus Pareas; species Pareas carinatus. The sequence goes on along the minus strand of JANHFO010008744.1, from coordinate 106,573 downwards.
ATTACCTTCTTCTCTTTTCTAAATTTATTTTATTTTGTTTGAAAGATAAAAAAGTTTATGCTAGTGAAGACTGACAAATGCCATGACTAGTCAAAATTAAAGACAGCCCCAGATTGCTCCCTGTTCTGCCCAATCACAATGTCAAAAGCCAAGTTGAGGGAAAACAGAAAAAAATGGTTATGTCGTTTTAATAAGCAATTTCTTGAAGTTTATTTTTTAGAAATTAAATGGTTTCCCCCCTTTCTTTCAATTAGTTTATAAACAGGGAGTAGCCAGAAATGTGTTGTACTAATTAATTCCAGCCCACCAATATCTTTACACAAAATTCTATTGAGCAGATGGCTAAATAAGCCATTGTATTACAGCTTTCTGCCTATTTTTACAATTATTCACAATGCTAAGTGTCTTGAAACACATAGCAGGGTTCATTTGAACTCAATTATAATTAATTTATACCCCAAAAAAGAGAAAAGAATAGCAAGTGGCTGCTTTAAAATTACTGTTCCCCATACACACATTTACCTCAGCCCCCCACCTTCCTATTTTTGCAGGTGATGTTGTAGAAGGAAGGCATTCCTGCTCTCTGAAATGGACTTTTCATCAACTGACCAATGATGGAAGCTTGAATATGCACATGTACACCAAGGGAAAATGTGTAACAGTCCTTCAAAAGAGACGAGATAGAACAGGCCTCCTATCAGATTGCCCTCACATCCTGGACATAAATTGTTCCAACTCCTCCCTTCAGAACAAGGCATTGCATGCCAAAGCAATCAGACACAAGGCAGTTTTTTCCCTCGGCCATCACTCTGCTGTACACCTAATTCCCACAGTACTGTCTTATGTCTAAATACTGTATATTTACCCATGTAGTATGGCTATTATCCTTCTCATCTTTTCTACTATCTTATTTTATTAGTATCATTATTATGATTCTCATCACTCTGTTGTTTTGCATGTACATTGAGAGCTTATGAACTGGAGGCAAATTCCTTCTGTGTTTAATTACACTTGGCCATATAAAATATTGCCTACCCCACTGAAATATGACTTATGTGTTTTTCTAATGAAACTCCTTTGCAAATTTGAAAGTGGGGGAAGGATCTATAAGTCCTAAAAGTATCTGAAGAGAATGCTTTTCTTGTTTTGTTTTTATAAACATTATAAGCCAACTCGTGGATGATAGATAGGAATAATAATAAAAAGACAATGGAATTCTAGTACATCACTGAAAGAGCACTCTGAAAGAGCACAGGCTCCGGCATTCACAAGTCCACTCTGAGAAAGAAATATTTAATGTAATTCTTCATCAGAGTTTTGAAAGAAATATTATCTACCTAAGTATGCCATGTCTTTTATATGTAAAGGGAGAAGACAGCAGGTAATGAGGAACAAAATATAAGCTGTGAATGATTTCCTATTCCTGGAGCTGCATAAGTTGCTTAGATCAGGCGTTTTCAAACTTTTTCAAGCTGCAGATCCCAAAACAAGTCATTGCTACATGGAGGACCCGATTCCCACAAATTCAACTAATTACTAATGGACAATTCATGTATATTACTTTTTCCAAATTTTTCTTGATCTGCCTGCGGACCCTCTGGCAACATGCCACGGATCCCAAGGGGTCCACGAACCACAGTGTGAAAACCTCTGGCTTAGATTCAACAGTCTCTTTGGAATCTTCTGTTCCTGTCAGCCAATTGCTTGGTGCTATTACACCAACAACCATCCTGTGACCCTCAGAGTAGGATGCTGATTCACTCTGTGCCTTGTGTTCAGCAGGAGAAGGGGAAAGCAAGAGAGACAAGGGTTTTGGAAAGCAAAGGAACACACATACACACAGAGCTTTCATCCATCTAATTCAATTCACAATTGGCACAAAGCAGCATTCATATAAGAATGTCTGAAAACTCAATGAACTCAATAGAGCACATCCATCTCCCACATGCAAAAAGAGGAAAGCAAGAAATGATTTACTACACAATAACTGTTTGGACTGGGATGTTCGATAACCACATGATCTCCTTTTGGGGGTGGATGTTGTGCACTCTTTGTTCTTGTGTAAGATAATAGTAGCTTGGTTTACAAATGCAATAAAATGTGGTGAGGGAATGAACTTTAGACTGAAAGGATTGGTCTTGTTTAAAACCCTACCTATCTGCAGATGACTACAATGGGTGGCCTGGGCCAAAGGGATTTATTCTGTTTTCTTTATCTTTTGAGGAGTTCTTCATAATTGATGCATATCTACTACCAAGCCTTTCTGCCATTAATTCTGGTGACAGTTATACAATGTTGAACAGCCTCCTTCAAAAGTCATGGCCATAAGAGCAAGGAAGATCTTGCTAAGATCAAGGGCCCTCCCTTGTTTGGCTAGTAAGCTGATGTTAGTTTTGGAGAGTTCTATCAATTCCCAGTGTAATTTTCCTCTGAATATCACTGGTTTAGGAACAGACCTAGCTAGGTCTAACCTGTTCTTCTTCCTCTTGTTTTCATGGACAATATAAGTAGGCACTCCTCATATCTGTGGTAGTATCTTTTCTTCCTAGGATGGGACTGTTTCTAAACTTTCCTAGAATGCAACAAAAAGCATTGGAAGGGCATCATACTCTACCCATCTTCAAGGAGAAACTTCTTTTCAGGCTCTGGAGTTCTCTAGCTTTATTATTGTTACAGTATTTTGCAGTATGAGTCTTGGTCTAGAGACTCTAGAGCAAGGAGATAATACTGGCATGAACAGGATCAAAAATAACCCAGCTCTTGCTTCTTTCCATCCTGTTTGCCAAAATTCAGGAAGGGCTGCATGTTCTCGATCAATACAACATTTTTAGCTGCGACATTCCTGACAAGTAAAGGCAAAAAAAACTTTTAACCTCAAAATCATCTGTGATCTTTTGTGTACCATAAATGTGCAAAAAAACTCTCATCCCATGGCAATTAGATCAAAATTCAAAACTTAAATTGAAAACCCAGAAATAAATTCAAAAGCAATAAAGGTTTCATAATCAGCAACAATACTTATTGATAAAGAAAAACAATTCCTTAAGCAGGCTGGGTTGCATATCTCTCTCTCTCTCTCTCTCTCTCTCTCTCTCTCCAGCTGTTTGATTAGAAAGTCAGGCCCTTTTTTCTCTGGGCAGAAACATAGCTGCAGCAATTCTGGATTATCAAAATCTTCTTCTACCCAGAAAACAACAAGCATTCTGTACAGGAAGAGTGAAGATGGGTATCAAATGTGTATGGAGACTTGAAGCAGGACAAGGGGCGGGGGGAGGGAGCTGGATGAGGTCATGGGAGGCCAGAAGAGGAAGGGCAGGGATAGAAAGGATAACAGATAGTATTACTTAGAGACACTCAAGGCAATTACTCCTATTAGTACTAATAAAACCTTTCCATGAACCCACATAAACTACCTCATCTAACTGTTGTTGTCCCTTCTAGACAGTTATTTATGCTAAATCATTGCCAGCTCTTTATAAAAAGACACTTTCCCAGGGCCCATAATGCACACTGGTAGTTCTTTTTTTGAAACAACCATAAAAATGTCTAATTCTGAATAGCAGAGCTACTGTACAGCTTCCTCCAATAAAGCACAAGATGTTGCAACAGAAGACAAACAAGTGATCACACATGCTTTTGATGTGGTTATCATTACATTAGTTTCAACAGGAAGCAAAGGTTCCCAAAGTAGCATTGTCAAGAATAAAAATGCTCTTGCAATTTAACTATTTGTCCATAACAGAACTTTTATCTCCCGAAAAAATTAATGTAGGGGTAGGTAACCTAGCAACTGCTAGCTGCTTTAGATCAATGGTTGCCCACTCGTGGGCCCTGGCCCACGGGTGGGCTGCCAGAAGATCTGGGTGGGCCACAAGGGGGTTGCTCAGCCAGTGCGGCACCCGAAGAGCGATCGGAGCGGTTTCCGGAGGCCCAGAGATTGGCCCGTGGGGTGCCTGGAGGCCTATAATTTGGCCTGCGGGTGACCAGAGATCTATGACCAGATCAACCCACACAACAGGGATATCCAGAGCTCAGCCGAACCAGTGAGCAAGTGAGGAGTAAGGAGTGGGGCGCCAGAGCGGTATGTCTGCGTGTGTCTGTCTGTCTCTCTCTCTGTCTCTCTCTGTGTGTGTGTCATTCTGTCTGTCTTTGTCTTTCATTCTTTCTCTTTTTCTCACTCTCTCTCTCTCCTCTCTCTCTCATTCTTTTTCTTTCTCTCATTCTGTTTTTCTTTCTCTTAATCTCTGTTTGTTATAATTTTTATTATAATTAAATAAGCTTTTAAAATTTTATTATATTAAATAGGTGCCTTTTATATTAATAAAATGGAAGTTCTTTAACCATTATTTTACAAATGTATGTACTTTTTTAAAAAAAATCATATTGATGGACCTTGGGATTTCAAATTTTGAATTTGGTGGTCCCCGAGGTCAAAAAGGTTGGCGACCACTGCTTTAGAATATAACTTCTAATGCCTTCAATGTTGGCCCTACTGGTAACTCTGAATGTTGAAATTTGATTAAATAATGTAGGAGAAATAAAAGCAAATGCAGTATTTCCAATATAGGTTGAACTACTAAGGGCAGTAACAAATATTCCAGCTCTATCATCAAATGCCATCCTCACTAATTTATAACCAACTCAAAACAGTATGTGTACAGATTCGACTTCCGGTCCTAGAGGCAACAGGACGTGGGAGAGCGAGCCTGAAACCCGCTCACTGGGCGGCCCTTAGGGGCCAGGCAACCTCTTTTTGGGGAGCCCGCCGTTTGAGGGCGGCTCGTCAGGGGCCACCGGCTGAAT
>JANHFO010008744.1:82422-101670 GCA_032468095.1 Pareas carinatus | reverse complement strand
AATCCAGCCCTCCACCCAGGGCTCTGTGGGGGAGGCAAGGGGGTCCCCGACAATTTGAAAATGGGAATTGCATCCTCCTTCGGTCCAAAAGTGAGGGAGGGAAATCCGGTAAAGCCCACCACTGCTACGCGGAGGTCGATGCCTCCTTCAAGGAAAAGCTGCCAGGAATCTAATATCCGAATGTCCCCTCGCCTGGGGACGAGGAGTACAAAAAGCGGGAGCGGTGCAAGAAATCCCCGTAGCGGAGTACGAGTATCAGAAGCTAGTAATTTATATTTCAGGAAAAATATTACTGGGTTTACATAGTTTATACCTTTTTTTTACCCATAATAAGATTTTTTTAAAACAATTGCTATCTCTTCACTTACACTTACACTACTGTCAATGATGCAGCTCTCATGAAAAAGTTTTTTTAGAGGACTAATTCTGCTTCAACCTAAATTTCAGTAGGGGTACATTTGAAAATCACCACAGTTTATCATATCAACAGTAAAACCTGAAAGTACATTGTCCAAAAAGCAGCTGTATTTTTCCATATCTATGTCATATATACTGCTTTATTTGGATTGAGGTTCAGTCAAAATCAGTTAGTTGACCTTGTTTGAACTGAGAAGCTGAAGTTACTTCTGGTAAATTTGGGGTGGTCAACTCCCTGGAAATTCCAGGACTGTTGGCAAAACTAAGAAACCAAAACTATATTTCAAAGAAGAAAACTATTCTGCTAACTAATCTGCATAGATTTAGTCACCAGAAATCAAAATCAACTTAAGGATATATTTGCTTCATTTGTAGCTGTAGACATTGGATAATAATGAAGCTGGATCTAGAGAAATACGGTGATATAGAACTTAAAAAATGACTTTGATATTCAGTTCTCTTTTCCTCTTTATCATTTCCTCAAAGTCTCAGATAGATTCCAAATAAGGCAAAAACTAAGAATCTCAATCTGATATTTGTACATTCTTTCTTTCCCCAGCTGTGTTACAGCCCTCACATTCATCTGAGTTCCCTGATTAGAGGGCAAAGATTTTAGGACACTTGTTGAAATGTAGTAGATAAAGCAGGAAGAAGGGAAATTCGGTTCCTACAATTTTCTTTCCTGCAGAGTTCCTTGGACACAATCTCACATTTTGTAGTGTATGACCTGTTCTGTAGTATTTTTTAAATAGAACCTTAAAGCACTATTTTACCTACTAACCCCTCTCCCACCAGTCAATCGATCCCACTTTGGAAAGGTTAAAGAGCAAACTATCAACTTTCATCACTTAAAGTTCTCACAAACCCAGTCTGAATATTTCATCTCAACCCAGCCCATTCTTGTAAATCATTGGCCATATCTCTTGAAGTTCCTAAGCAGGATAAAAAGACAACGGTTTAGTTCTGTCAGGCTCCTGACTCAGCCTTTTAGACAGTAAAAGTTATAAATTCAGTTGATGAGCAAGATGTGGGAAATTGCTGGATGGAAAATAAAATAAGGTCAAGATGCTATTACTTGAACTTTTGGAATAAATATAATAGCCGCTTTGCTCAATCGGAGCAAACTTATTAACAGAACTTGTAACAAGGCTCTCCTCTGTGAATATGAATGACTCACACACATACACATAGTAGAGTCCACAACTAAGATTTCCAAGAATTTTACTCACTTTTATCAGCTTCCTTTCAAGATTCCTGGTTTGGTTTTGTCTCTTTTTAAGTATTCTTGCTTTCTGGCCTGGTGCCTTAACCAATAGACTAAACTGGCTCTTGTCAATTTTAATTCAATTAATTTAAAAGTAAATTAATTTACTGAAATTAATTCCTCAGATGAACAGTTCAGAGCAAGGGATAAGGCAGGAATCAGCAGACCCTTTGCAGCCAGGGGTCTGCACTTAATATTTCTTTAGAGATGCAAGACTACACTACATTGGCCAAAATACAAAACAGGCAAAGCTTTGTGGCAGGGTTCTTTCTGGTTTGTGCCATTCTGTGAATGTGTTTTAAAACTATGCCAAGCCACTGTTCTTATTTACTTTCCCTTAAAATGTCTGAAAACTATGGGAGAATTCTGGCAGCTGTGATCATAAAGGGCTTTTAAGAACGTCAAAAGACACAGCTGGTGACCACACCTTATACTTGTTTCCAAAAAGCATTTGCATGACAGGAACAATAAACAGTGCATGTCACTTATCCTTGAGAGATATTGGTAAAGAAATATTTTCAATAAATTCTAAGCATCTTTACTTAAACAATGGGTAGATGGAGCAGGTTCCAACCAAGGTTGACTTTTCCTGAGAAACTAGAAGAAAATGAAATCATGGAACAGAACTGTCTGTATTCTACTGAAATTATTATGATGGGGAGAAAAAGAGGTTTAAAGACAGTTTACAGTACTGCAGAGATTAGTGACCTAATTCCTCTATTTTCTAGCATAATACCCAATTAGCTTTGCTGGTAAGAGGCAAATGCATAAAGCTCTAAAATTTTCTAACTGATAAATGAAAACAGCTCTTAAAAGGAAGGGAGCTTAAAGAGCCCATCCAATCCTTCAGTTCTTCTTATGGAATGTGATTAGGATGAAATTGAGTTATCTCACAAAATAATGAATATTTTCTTTGACTTCTTACACTACTTTGTTAAGCAAGCAGTATGCTGTCCAAACTTCCTTCTAGTAGAAAGTATACTACATAGCATTCCAAAATATTGCCATAGAATATAAACAACAACAAAAAAGAAATTAAGACCATAGTCCAGCCAAAACTGACTACATTTAGTACTCATTTCTTTTGAGAAAATATACAGTAAATGGGAAGATTTAATGGCATATGGTAACTCTGTGATGAGAGCCATAGGTATCAAGTATATCCATGAACAAATATTAGCTAATAAATCTAGAATCCCTGGAATAATTAACATTTTCAGGATAAGGCACCATATCATATGAACAGTTCCAATGAAGTAATACAGAGTAGACACACACATAAATGTTTTGGTTCACTATGGCTAGACTTCAAGACCCAGCTGCAGCTTCAGAAAATCCTGATCATAGTATTATTGTATTTATTCCACAGTTGGTTTAATCTAGCAAAGAGGCTATGTAGGCATCAGAAGACTATGGGGAACCATTGTTCTATTGTGAAACACTAAAGTGCCGACTATTTAGGTGCTAAGCATAACCCAAAACAAACACTATTATCTGAGGGACACAAATCAGACAATTCTGATGCCCTGACAAACACTTGAGAATGATAATTGTTATCATCAGACCTACCAATTTTTATCACTGACCTCAAATCAACTGCAAGAGAGATTATGGGAGATTAAGCTATAAAATACTTCTTTGCATGTACAAGAAATGTTACTTCATTTTGCCATACATACAAAAATTATATTTGTCAAAATTTCTTCAGACTTTTTTGCACATACTGTTGGAAGAAGGACACTACAGGAAGACAATGCACCATATATGAGAATACTATATTTTAGTTTTCGACTTTAACAAACTTGCTTATTCTTTGCAATAATTTCAGTGGAGCCCAGTCACATCAAAAGTTGCTCCCAATTCCCCTGTATCAATTTAGATTGTGCTTATTATTTCCAAATGTTCCATTGACATTTTTGTCTTTTATTTTAACTTAATAATCTCTGATGTAGATAGAGGTCCTTGATAGGAAGTTTGGGGGTGAGTGTATCCTGAATGCTGCTCATTCACTCCCACCCGAATCTTATGGCAATATAATAACTGCTAGGACTTTTGTTCTATTTGAGATTATCCAAATATGAAACTGCTGGACTAATATTGGACAAATATAAGACAGCCTTAAAACATGATTTTATTCTTGCTGGATAAACAGAGAAGTAGAATTTCTAAGCAATGCAGTGGAGAAAGCTTGCTCCTCTCATTTTTAAAGGAACAATAGTTTTCAGACTGACTCGTGCCTATTCTATACTGTAACCATATTAATGTAACTATGATTACATTTGCTTTATATCAATCTTTAATGGCCTTCTGGATTACTCCAGTTCATCATTTTGATTAGAAAATAAACTACAAGATTACAAAATTATCTTAACTGAGAACTGCTTTTCTGAAAGTTTCTTTACATTCAAGCAGTTAAAGTTGTTAGGTCTTGGCTCCACATAAATCTGAGCAGAATATGAGACTTCTTTTGCAACCATGGTAAGATTCAGGTTCTCTTCTAGTTTTGGTGTTTGAGAGATGCAAGGGTTGTGGCAACAATATATTACTGAACTGTAGCAATTCAACAGGAAGGGGTACAGTAGAACACAAGCCATAATTCATTCATTCATGATTTCAACCGTGATTTGTGTTTTCATTAATTTCTCCTTTCAATGAAGTTCTATTTTTTAAGCCAAGAGACTATGCTGAATCTATCATCTTGAATTTCTATCTTTTTTATTTCTGCTATTTCATTTCTTTCTGCTCTAAGCATTTTTTAAAAAAAATTCAATTGAAAGGACATATTGCTGAGTATTTAAATCGAACAAAAGCAAAAACATATTAGGAAAATCATAGGTAACAGCACTGAGCAAAGAATAGTGGAGGTTTCCATTAAAATGGATAGATATATATGGTTGCATGATAATAGTTTACAGAATTTGGACATCAGGATTATGATCAAAAGGATGTGCTTCTCTATACATTGGGCTGGTGTTCAAAAATGGCCAGATTCCTTTTCTCACTGTTTGTAACATGAGCAGAATATCCCAGCAATACAGGATGGGATATAACGAAATATTTTGTCTGGAGCTCAGAACCCATATGTATTTCAGTACAAAACAGTGAACTATCCATCTTTTCAGCTATTAAGAATGTGGTTAATGCCTCATTTTGGAGGACAATTGGATTGGCTGAGCATTCTGATAACATTTTTGGCACTGTAACTGTTACAGATTGTTCTTTCATTTGTTCCCTGGAAAGATTTGTGTTTTCACCAAAATTATTGTTCATGTTGCAATTTTATAAGAAGGATATTAAACTATTTCATTTTAACTGCGGTATTTGTAAATGGTCCTGATAAGAGTGCTTATTTTAGAGAGGAAAGTGAATTGTTTTCACCAAAGATATCTTATTTCTTGCCCAGAAGGGAATAACTTTCTCTAACTCTGCAAGAAATCAGACAGCCACATGCCTTCATTACTGCATTGCCTTTGTGTAGCATGAGTTTTCAGAAGCTCAGTAACATCGAAAGCAGTCACTTATACATGCTGACTATACAGCTATTGAAAGCAAAACATGAGAGTCCACCAATGAAAAACAGCTGACTTTCAACTGTAAAGGACTCTGGCGATGACTCTGATAAATCCATTGCCAATGTAAAAGAGGCTTAAAGCTCACTAGTTTTTAAACAGTATTAAACTATGAGAATTGAAATGTTAACCATGATTCTCCAGCAACCCATTAGAGTTTGCTGGGGTACCAGCCTCATTGATATAGATCAATTAGTGCAGAGTGGGGTAAGTTCCTGTCTAAACATCACATTCATAGTCAATATTATTTTTTTATGGAAGAAAAAAATGCTGTTTCTATATTATCACTAGAAGAGTTAATGTTGTATCTTTGTCAAATTTTGCAATCTTATTTTAGTTTTTCATCAAAATCACTTGAATTATGCAAATAGTGTAATTATATACATTTATTCACTCTTATTTTGCAGAATTTATTCTGCTTTTGTTAGTTACAAAAGTGTTTTATATGGGAGGCTGAGCATTTATCTTATTTCAGTCCTTTGACTTCTACAAAGTTCACATTGCTGGCATACTAAGAGTGTTCAGAGTCCACAGTATTTTGCATGATTTGCATGAGCCTAGAAATATGTTTTCAGGGCATAACATGGTCAGGCAAAGCCATTCATTATTTAAAACAATAAACAGGAACCAGAAACCATTCTTAGTGTGTAGATGTGATAAGGTTACAGTTGAAAATCCTGTACTTTCAAGCTCTTCTAAAACAAATTTCAGATAATATACAATGATAAAACAAAACATCAAAATTCTTTGATACAGAGAAGAGGAAAGAGGAAGAAAAAGGAAAGCGGAAGAGAAATTAAAACTCTGCCACAGAATTGAAAAAGGGTTGACACCTCTGTCATTTGGACAAATGATCAAACATTTCCATATTAGCCAACTCCTTGGTAACAACACATTTTCAGAACAGAAACTGTCTTGGATAGAATGAGTTTCAAAACACAAAAAAGCTCACTTTATGTATCAGCAAATAAGGGTATAAATCAGGTACTGCAATGTTGGAAGGCATCATGTTAGGCAATGTCTTACTCTCCTCCTGAATTGAAGAGAGATCAGTAAGATGTGCTATAAGCTACCTTCATAATCTGGGAAAGAGCACTAAACATGAAGATGCTCCATTTAACCCTTGACTTGCCAGTGATTTCCAGAGCATTTAACCTGCTGCTGAAGTGCATGAAGGTTCCACTGATGACTGCTGGCATTATTTCAGCTCTTCCCATCTCACATACTGGTGAAAAAGCATGGTGAACTGAAACAAAAGATGGAAAACTGGGGAAAGGAAGCCTTGCTGCCTAAAAAAAAAATAGCCTTTCCACTTCGTCAGGGTCGTTGTGCTTTGGCCGACACCTAGAGTCAGTACTAAGATGTTTGGAGAAGACAGTTGCTTGATTTTAAGAATAACAAAGTTATCTGAAGAAAAACAAACATTGACAGCAAGTATCTACATTGCTGTCTACCCACATTTATTCTTTAATTAATAAGAGAGAGGGGATTACACTAGCAGAAGGAACTATAATTGTGCTACAAGACTGTTCTGTACCCGCACCTCTAGATTAGCATTGAACACTAATGCATGTAGCTAGTAATATAGATATTACCTGCGTTGCATCTTCCATCAAACCCCTGATCTTCTCTACCACATCTGTGCGTCTGTGCTGGCGGAGAGCACTGATCAACTGGGCAAGGCTAGCTTCAGAGCCCCTGATAGTCCAGTGCTGTAAAGCGGCGTAAGCCCTTTCATGATCTGCAGAATATCCATTGGCAAAAGCTGCCACTTCCCGCTCACTGGCATTGCAGAGGAACTGATAGATATCCTTCCACTGGCTTCCAAGTTGGGCAGCTACCAATTTCAGAATATCAATGCCTGTTTAAGAGAAGAACATCAGGTAAGGTGCAAAAATACTGAATATAAGTTTATCAAAAAGTTCTTTACCTTACTGTAGGGATGCTTCTTCAAAGACAATTTTGCAAATTACACACTAACTCTGCTCTGAATTAGAAGATTCCCTGACACTTTTCATTTCTTACCCCTCCCCTCAGAATAGTTATTCATTGCATTCATGCATGCAATGTTGGGGACCTTACTAGTAGTGGTCTTTCTACAATGAATGCAGATGTCACTTTTTAAAGGCAATTTTCAAAAATGGAACTTGGGAGTTGCTTTTTCCAAAGCAATTTCAATTATGGTTTCACTTCTCAGGAAATCCTCATGCAACTATCATGATTTTGAAGGTTACATCTGATTTACATTTATTCATAAAATATTTTTCTAGTTGAGAAGAAAGAGATGTCCATGTTTTCATTTATTTGTATATAAATTTACATATTTATTTGTTTATTCTAGTACCTGGAAAAGAGAAATGTAAGCAAATGTAAAATACAATAATAGCAAAATAGAGAGACTTAAACCATATCAAATAACAGATTTTTTGGGGGAAATTAAAATGCATGTGCACATGAAAACAGTTTATTTCATGCAAGTGAAAAAGTGATGTAACAAACTGCCCAATATTCTATCAGATGAATTCTGTAACTTAAGGATTCCAGAGCATTTTCAGGAAAGAGTTTTGAGTTTTTTGGATAATTGTCTGGTAATGCTAGCATAAAAAACTGAACTCTCGACAAGTCAATGAGATCTCAGAGCAACATCATTTAGTTCCATCCTGGAATCTAACAATAAGACAAATAAAAGCAATGAAAAGACGAAGATATTCAAATTCTGGTTAAACAACAAATTTCAATCAATCATCCCTTAACTCAACCTAATTTACAGGATTGTTATTTAGGTTGTAAAAAATTCAACTAATTCATTTTAGGAGGAGGCTATTCACATCATGCAAAATTGAAAGCTGGGATAAAAATGCTGTAATATAAAATTAAAATGGCACAGTGTGGTTTAGTAACCAATGTTAGAAATTCATGCAGATTTATTTAAAATTATAACAATGTCCAAGTCAAATTTGCATCATTCTGGTTTCAAGAGGTTTAGTATGACGTGCTGAACAAATCTCATGGATTTTGCACATTATCTCTCTTAATAAAAAGTAGATTAAAATGATCTGCTTCAGTATTGTGTTTTATAATGTAAAGCAACCAGTGTAATGCTTCATTGTGTCAAGAAGAAACTGTTTATGATACCAAACAAGAAAACAATAGTGAAAACAATTTATATTAACAGTTATACCCAAGCAAGGTTTGTCCACTAATTAAATGACATCAGTGGAATATATTTCTTCTCAACATAAAGTCAAGCCTCACCCAAGTTGAACTCAAAATTACTTACTTGATGGACATGTAAATGTAATTTTCTTGGCAGCAATATGGAAACAGTTTGCCATTTCCTTCTTTGGGGATTTCTTTTTCTTTACTTCTCACTCTACTCTATACTAGCTTTGTGTTCCCTTCTGAAGATTCCATTTGTATAGCATTAGATGTTACTTCCACATGAACTTCGGCACTGGCAATGGTACTATTTATACCTCTTTTTGTTTTTTTACAGGTTGTCCTCAACCTATGATCACAATTGAAAAGCCTAATTTCGTTGTTGTTAAGTGAGACATTTGTTAAGTGACTTTTGCCTCATTTTGCAAGATTTCTTGCCACAGTTGTTAACTGAATCTGGGTTCCGCGTTGACTTTGCTTGTCAGAAGATTGTAAAAGGTGATCACACAACCCTGGGACACAGCAATCATCATAAATATGAACCAGCTGCCAAACATCTGGATTTTGATCAAGTGACCATGGAGGTGCTGCAAAGGTCGTAACTATGAAAGACTGTCATAAGTCACTTTTTTCAGTGTGGTTGTAATTTTGAACGGTCACTAAATGAACTGTTGTAAGTCAAGGACTACCTGTAGTAGAAAGCAATCTCAAATACTGTATATCCATAAGACTAAGAATGAATTGAGTAAACCCTCAATTCTAGACAAGATGATAAAAAAATTAAGCATTTAATTCCCTTTCTTACCATTAAAGAAAATTACAGTCATCAACTGCCACTAGAGTTACATCATGACTATTGTACAGAAAAGATTTTGAAATCATATCAAGCAATTTCTATGAAAATAAACAAGCTATCTATTTTCCATTTCCCTATTAAAGAGCCAGTTTGTTGAAGCAGTTAGGGTACAAATCTAGAAAAGGTTAACTGTGAGATCTAGTCCCACTTTAGACCCAAATCCAGCTGGGTGACCTTAGGCCAGTCACTCTCTCTCAGTCCCAGGAAGGAGGTAATGGCAAACAATTTCTGAAATCTTGCCAGAAAAACTGCAGAGGCTCAAACAGGCAGCTGACAAGAATCTATACTGACTCAAAGGCAAAGCTAAAGCAAAATAAAATCCATTAATCTCTGTAGTCATTTGAAGACCACTGTTGTGTGAGTCAACCTTAGTGAAGCTTTATCTGGGTTACAGAGAACCAGATAATCACTTACATGGCAGTGAGAAGAGTCAGAAAAATCTCACTCTTTGTTGTTATCCAGCAATTGTTTGGACTATCCTAGCCTAGATTTGGTAGCCAACGTCCATCTAAAAAACTGCCAGACTATCTTATTCAATGAGCTTTATTTTTTCCTTTTTTCATCTTTAGTTTTCACTGAAACTTACCCAACTAAAGTTCAGGTTTAAATCAAGCAGGCTTATTTCATCCATTAGTGAAATTACCCAGAATTAAACCAGAAGAATGTCATTTGTTTGGAATTGCAGCCAAACTATCAGAAAGGACTAAGTCCTTTGGAGAAAAAGAAGGGCACTTTCTGAAGTGGCAGCCAGAGTGGAGCAGTACTTGGAATTCAATAGCAGAGCACAAAGAAACTTAGTGCTCTAAACAGATAATTTGTTTATCTCTCTGATCCAAGATGAGTTAGATAAAATTGCCATGAATCTATGTTGCTAAGATTAAGCAGGATGAACAGGGTGAGGTGTGTTCTTTATACCTGCCCTCCTATGATATAATAATCAATGTACAAGGTTTTACTACATTTCCATGGAGCGCTGAAGATGCAGAATCAAACTAAAAAATGAGATTTCCATTCATTTCTAAAGCAATATTCTACGTATACTAAGAATCCACAAGTTTGCGTCTGGTCTTGGGGTTTTTCAAAATGTTGTGGTAGCTACTAGCTCAATCTTTCCAAACTACCCTTTGCATTGGATCATACTTTTATGAAGTTGTACCTAAGTCCTTCTTAGCAGCCTCTTGCAGCATGGGTGGTATATCCCTTCCATTCAGAAATCCTTCTCATATAAGACCTACTTATTACTTATGAAGGACAAATTGCTTTGAGTTCTGTCAGGTGACCTTACAATTTAGCTTTGTTCCTGGTCCTTGCAATAATTCTAGAGTTCTGAAGAGCTGAACAATGTTGATATTTACTTTTGCCCCCATGATGAAATTCTAATGCATTAAAGCCCAGAGCTTTATCAGTTCTTTCTTGATAAGTTCTTTAGGTTACTTAATTTCAGTCAAGTAAGTTTGCTATGTTGAAACATGTTCCAGATGTAAATCAGAATGCAAAAGACAGGGCTGGATTTTGTTTCTTAACAATTCAGGACTAAAAGTACAAACCATTTGAAGAGCTCTTGCAGCTAACCAGTGTGCAATATAAAGAAATTATATGAAGTGAGAAATCAACCTTTAAAAATTGTGTGGATATATATTTTTTCAACTTGTGCCACCCTGAACTGACTCCAAAGAAAAATGCTCATATTGGTAAAGGCTGCTGATTGTTGCACTTTCTCCTGTACTTGAATGTTAGAAAGCTTCACATATTGTATTAAAAAATAGCTTGCAGTTGAAATATTATTTTCAGCTGATATTGCCTAAAAGTAAGCCAAAGTAGTCACTAAAATAGTATCTAGGGTGGTTTTAACCTTCCCTCTTTTAGTCAAAAGGAAAGATAGGTTATAAGTTCTACTGTTTATATGTGTGTGTTCAAGATCATCGTTTTAGTCTAGCAGTTAAGGCATCAGGCTAAAAACTGAGAGGTTAGAGGTTCCAGTCTTTCCTTAGGCACAAAGCCAGCTAGGTGACTTTGGGCCAGTCACTTTTTCTCAGTCCTCGAGAGGAGACAATGGCAAACCGCTTTTGAAAAACCTTGCCAAGAAAGTGCAGGAACAAGTCCAGGCAGTCTCTGATAATTGGACATGATTTCATGGAAGGGGGGGGGGGAGTATGTACACAGCAACAGTTTCTTTTTTTTCTTTTTTTCCTGATAACGGAATGTGAAAGAAATAGAATGAATCTTCAGACACACAAATAATCCAAAATCCTAACTTTTACATTTGTTTTCTTTACTGAAGCTTTTTGTTTAGGATAATCATCACAAAATCCTGTCTGTCACTGACAGAAACTAATTATGCTAAAGAATTTATTTCTGCTGCTGCTTCTCCTCAGCTCAGGGAGAAAAACAGGTTCTCCTCTTCTTCACACCTCCTCCTCAACAATTTCCCAAGTGCAAAGTGAGAACCTGGTTGTGTTTCTTTCCATTCTCGTAGATCAGAATACTATCAAAACTTTGATTATTAAAATAAAATGACAGAATAACGATTACACAATAATAGACTATGTACATTTACACAACCAATACCAAGAGTGTGATCACCACAGCTCCAAGGAAGCTACTTGCTAGAGTAGGGGAAAGAGGCGAGTTGCTCCCTGTGATTTACCAGGGCTCTGGTGCCAAGTGTCACGTCTGGTAAACACAGCCTGAGACAGAAGCTTTCAGGCAGGATTGAGATAGCTAGAAATAAATGCCAGGAAGGCTATATTAAAAAATACTTTAAAATAGCAGACTCTTGGGGATATCTGAGGGCTGATTTTCTCACTTCGTACAGACTCTATTTCCCTAAACAAGAGAGCAAATGTTCAACCTCAAAGGTATGAGACATGTGAACAATAGAGCATTTGAATAAATTGAAAATTGACCCCTACTATATTGTTCAGACCTTATATAATGAGGTATAGGTTTTTGGGTGACTTGCAGTTGCGCAACATGTGAACCTCAAGGTATACAGAGTCTAGATAGACCATAAACACAAAGGAAGTCCACTGTGTAAAGGTTGACTATATGTCAAGAATATCTTTGTGACATACATTTTCCTAAATATATATTTAAATTTTTTAAAATAGGAGAAGTAAGGCATGATAGTTCATGTGAAAGATCACAGAGTTCTTTCAATGAACCAAGAAAAGTCTTATTCAGGAACACTGGCTACCATCAGGTTTCCACTGACTCGAAATGATTTTATTGATTAAAAACAACCATGAAAACAGATGCAGTTTAAATAAACATGATCACATCAAACATGTGCTATGGAAATATGAAAAAGGGAATGTCAAGGAAAATAGCTCAGGGTAGCCTAAAAGATGAACTGGAAGGATGGGAAAAAGAAAAGAAAAAAAGAGAATACAGAAAAAATGAAGCAAATAAAATACTTGAACTGAATCATGAACTGAGCTGAACCCAAGATCATCTGAAACAGAAATGGCAGTGGAAAAATTGAATCTAAAAGATTTCTTCTTTTTTAATATGCTTTAAAAAAGCCTATGAAATGGTAGCAGAGTGAACGAGACTGACACTTGAATTGTTCCAAGTTCATATGAGCTCATAAAAGATGCCAGAGTTTTTCAGATCATGAATTATCAACAGGAGGGCAGAACAGATTTAGGTTGCAAATGAGCCAACATTTTATGAGATCATGAAAAGCAGCAACATATAAGAGAGTTAAATTGCAAAACAAAACTTACATTTACAAATTCCTTCCGGACAAACCTTTCATTAAACAATAGTCTGAGGGGAGAAAATCTTAGGCTCTCTAGAAATGATCTGGATGTGTTTTCAGAATGCTTTATTTTCAGATGAAAAACCCATCAGCTGCTTATATTCCACCAGCTTGCAGAGCACTTCTGATCACACTGTCAGCAATCCAATTTGTGCTCCGTTTTTGCCTTTAAGCAAAAATATCTTCACCAATGATAACATTTCATCTTTGGAAGGTGGACTTCTGCTTAACTTTATTTCCTTAATTGAAAAAAGTTGCCTGCTGTTGTTCTAAACTTTTTATTGAAAATCAAATAAAATTATGGCGAATGGCTTTAGAAAAATAATTGCATATAATTAAAAAAAACTGGCCCCTGTAAAAGGTTTTAGTTTATCCATATTGCAATGCGAGGATCCCCATGGTTGCAACTTCTGAAAAAAGATGACGAGTGTCAATCAGAATGCCAATCAGCAGTGCTGATTGAAGAGGACCACTTTCCTTTAAATATTACCTATCTGTATCAGACAGACAGGAAAACCTAAATTTCTATTTCTATTGTTTGGGTAACTGTGATCTAATTATTTTCTATTAATATTACATTAAGGCAGCATAAGAGGATTTGATGCCTGAGATAGGAGGAAGACCCTGCTGTACATCCTGACACCTTCTGAACATCCCTTCCTAGTAGTGCTACTCACCGTTTGGACAGCCACCTACGGATCTTAGAATATGGGCAGGCCCACAATCCATAGCTCTGAGGAAGTCCAATATTGTAGGTCTAAGATGGTCACCTAAGATAGCCAGATTTTTCAAGGGTTGTATTCATTTTGGTCTCAATTTTTCTTTTTGTTACTTCTAACCTATCGTTTTTATTTTAACCCTAGTACATAAGCCACCTAGAATTACTGTAGTCATTAGGCATCATAGAAATTAACAAATAAATAGGTATATACCAACACAATTCCTATACAGCATACAGTATTTCTCTCTAAACGATTGCTCCAGTCTGCCTAATTGGAAAGTCATACATGTTACAAAGTTTGGGACATTCTGAGGAGGCAATTTCTAACAGTTTGGTGCAGAATATGGAGTAGCTGTTATGATGTCTTTCATGAATATAAAACAATACATTCCATGTTAGTCTTCATCACTATGTTGTAAGCTGCCTAGAATTGCTTTAGGAGATGGGCAGCATATAAATGCAATAAATAAATATCAAAAAGAAGGTCTGTGGCACCTGAGATATAAGCTTTTATGTCAGAATGAAGTTATTTTTAACAAGCTATGAGATTTGAGTGTTTTAAACTAGAATGGAGGACTATTTTAGCTGTGAATGTACCTCTCTTTATAGAACTACTCACCATGCCCATTGCAATAGTAGATCCATTTCTCCTGATGTTGGGTTGGGGTAGAAGATTTCTTCAAAACAGACTTTTCCACAATTGCATTGGGATCTTGCCTTGGTCCTTTTTTTAGAGTTCGTGAACTTTTGCGGACACTGCAAACAACAATAACCACAAGTACAAGCAGCAGTAGCAGGACAATCATCCATGGCAAATGTTCATTGATATCAAAATGCTTATGCATAGCCTGTCTGGGGGGTCCTCTTTTAGGGGATTTATATGGAATACTGGATTTTACATTGCCACTCATTTCCAGTGCTGGCTGTAAGTTAAGATTGGAAGGGGTGCGTTTGTGGTAATATAGCTGCTGGTGATTTATAGACTTAGAATAGTTCAAAGCTGTCACAGTCTCATTCTTGGAGGTTTCATTGTAAATGTCTGTTGGCTCCATCATGTTAGCATATGTGCTTGGGGGAGGAGTGGTGGTGAAGTTGGAAGAGGAAGTGTTCACACCTGAAAAACACATACAATATTAAAAATGAATCAGCAAGTACAGAACCTATCAGCCAGCCTTTCCATGGCTGGTGTTACCAATTTATGTTTAGAAGTCAAAGTGATCTAAAAGTCTGGGAACCTCAAGAGCTGAAATCTAATCTGTCTGGAAAGACTTTGTTGAGGAGGTCTGCTAGGAGCTATTAATACAGCTCTGACCAAGAATGACCTCTAAAAGCACTTAATTTAGAAAGAAGTAACTGGCTCAAGAGTTGTACAATGAAGTGTCCTTCCTATTTGGTGGGAACTCCTCATCCCACAATTCCACGGGGAAGAAAAATGCTGATAGGTGATGAAATCCCAAACATCTGGAAGGCATCAGGTTGTTTACCCCAATGTAGCTCATCCTGTGAAGTAACCATGGAGAGTACATGCAGGTCTTGCAAAACATAGTTGCTGAGCATAGTTCTTAAGCTGCAAATCCTCAATTCATGACAAATGTTTTGCAATAGATGCTGATTTAAGCCACATTTAATACTATAGTTTCAAATGAGAGAAATATGAACCAGAAAAGATTTAGTAAAGGTAGTGGGCTCGAATGCAGGTGTTACCATTTATTACGTATTTTACCCAAGCAGAAGAAGGACAAACACCATGCAAATGAATCCACTTAAATGTTGAAACAATGAGTACTCACATGGTATATTTTTATACCATATATATTTTTATACATATCTACTTAGGTTCTATCAAGTTTAAGAAATGTAATTCTGTATCAGGTCGATAAAGTGATGCAATTTAAAACGTCTTTACAGCTCTTTCTCCTCACAATGTAGTTGTCCCTCCGTCTTCCCATTAGCCACATGCTGGTCAAATAATTGCTGCTATAATATGCTGTATTTGCAGAGGAATTATGCTGAGGCTGAGTTAGGCTAACTATTGAAGACTTGTGAAAAAGAGATCTAATATAATGTAAAGTAGAAGCCCAACAGGCATCTTTTAGAAAAGGGAACTCCAAATTGGAGCATTACCAGCTTATAACATCCAAAGAAAGTTTCATATTCATCACATTATTTCCCATACTCCAGCAGAAAATGCTTCCCAATGCTTTACACCTACCTTTGGTAAGTAAAGTAGCAGGAGAAACTTTGTAGTGCTTTTCATCTTCTTCTGGACTTGACAAAAGCCCAGCTGCATTCTGGGAAATTGACTGAAATCCACAGATGTTGTCTGTCATTTTTGTTCCTAGTTTTATCACCACCATATTTAGTTGTGAACAGTTAGTAAACGATTTGCATCTCAGCACACTAGAAGGCACAGCAGAGAAAGTGCCACGAGGGCATGGTTTGCACCTGATGTCTTCGGTTTCAGTTCCCTTTTTCCTTAAGCCCCATCCAATGGGGCATACTTTATAAGGGATACAAGTGTCTCCGTGTGAAAATTTACCAGGCGGGCAGGAGCATTCACGGTCAGTCCGAGCAGTGCAAGGTGTCTTCTCAATCATTGACTGCTCACAGGGCTTTCTACATGAATGGCATTCTTCTATACCATTTTCGTGCTTCGTGAAGGTCCCATTAGCACAAGAGCTGCATTCTCTTAAGGTCGTCATGGTACAGTGCTTAGATACGTATGTTCCTGCAGGACACTTGTGGCAAGTCAGATGTGTGTTAGTGGCACGATCATGATGGGTGTATGTACTGATGGAATTCTGTTCAGATGACAACTCGGATTGAGCATCCACAGTGCCCAGGAACATAAATCCCTGAAACACATACATAAATGCAAATCAAATAGATCTTGCAAGGCAAATTACAGCAAATAGTATCAGATTTACTGATTTACTGAGTAAGTCCAAATACATACTCAGATCTGTGGCTTTGCAGAGTCTATTTGCCCTCTTATGGACACTTATCTCTTGGATTCTTGGAAGGCTTTTTGCCTTTCTCTTGATCTCAGCAAGTGATGGCAAGCTGAATTAAAATGTGAGATTCAGAATTCATTACAGTGAAATCTGACACATGCTCATATTTATAAAATAACATATATTATAATGTTATTTTGTAAATATGAATATATGTGTCAGATTTCACCACTGAAATCCACGTAAACAATTATTATGTTTACAGATTTACCAGATATATACATACATTTGTTACCAGATATATACATACATTTTGAGATGACAGAACCTTCAAGACTCTCCCCTTCTCACAAAGCAGGATGATACAGGAAGGGGCATTTCTTAGGAATCCAGGTTTCAAATTGGGCGGCTTGGAGGAGATTCAGAACATTACTTGCAGCCCAGATAGCTCATCTCTACTTAACACCCAATATTGACAATAGAAGAGCACATTTCAATAAAAAACCAAGAAACCTTGATGTAGAGTAGATGACCAGTTTATTTCTCTTTTTAAGTCCTTAACTCACTCATTTGACTTTTTGATAGAAGACTATGGTTGACATGAAGGATGGTTTAATATAGTCCCCAGGCAGCTCTGCCTTGTTTTCACTCAATCTGATCAGTATTCAAATGCTCTTTCTCATCCTTCAGAGAAAGTGCCAATTCCAACTGCCCCTTTTTTTTGAAAGGGTAAGATCTGCTAGCATGTTTTTTTCCTGACTGTGAGAACTACTTCTCATGGTGTCAAACCATTCTGCTGTTTAATAGAATCCTTTCTAATCCCAAATACCAGATCCACCCAAAAGCTCTGGCTCAACTACAAACTTTGTAAGAGAGCAGATGTTTGGTCACAACCTACTCATGGGTGCTTCTGTTACCTCCTCAGTCCATTTTTTTTTATTTCCAGTGGTTGGATGCCAGAAATTAACATGTTCAAAGTTGCAAACTATGCATTTCCCTCAACCTGTAGGAAGCTTCTTCTTTCTTTTCTTCTCTTGCAGAAGCAAATATCACATGCACACAATAGTTTTATTGTTTTTATCAAGAATCTTAAAGTTGGGGAGAATATCAGTCAATAATGATTGATCAATAGAAAATGAATGCCCGCTCACTGGGGAACTCATAAGAAGAACAGCAACAAAAACCTACTGGAACTACATTTAGCAACCACAGCTAGCATCCTCAACTCTGTCATTAAGCAAGCATTTGTTAAGTCAAACCACAAGTGTGCTTAGAATCATACATCAGCTTTCCTTTGCTTTACAGACCTGCAAAGGTTTAAATATGAGGATTGGTCTCAAAGTTACTGTTTCACTAACATTGTAACTATAAATTGTCACTGTCTGAGTCGGTTGCTGAATGAGAACTCTCTGCATTGTGTTAAGCACAATGCAGTTTGCTTGTAGTGAAGCATGATATATAAATATGAACACATGGTTTATTTTCTTTCTTTTAATAATTATGATGGATTGTTGGCTTATTTATTCTAAGTAAGGATAAGCATGATGTGTGAACAGTCATCATTTTCTGGTGTTCTTGGTTTCCTCTGTACCTTACTTAACCTTCTAATAAATCAACAGCAACTCAAGACAAACAACTGGTTAAGACAGAGAAAAAACAAAGCAGGAATTATAAAACCAGGCAATCATTAATCTGTGTATCTGTAGGACTCTGGCATGTTCATCAAAACATAATTAAAACAATGGCTTAGCATACAATGGCAGTATTTGCACACTATGATATGCCAAGAACTGCTCTGACAAATATCTGTTGAACAGATCAGTTTATCATGATTAGGGCATAACAAGCTAGGATGTATAACCAACAAATCATATCTTCACATTACATTTGTTGGCAAAAGGTAAATTACATTTCGTGGAATGAATTTGCACATTAGGTTAAAATAAATCATTGGGGTGAAGTGTAATGCATGAACCAAGCCAGTGTCAATCAATTCCTCACTATAAGAACAAGGACTTTGACCGGCTAGATCACAAGGTAACAAGAGTCCTAAAAATCTAGACCATCATTGACAATATAAAAAGATACAGCCCATACATATATAAAATAAACAAACAATGAGGTAATAGCTTAATTTTTAGTAGAATAATTTTTATATTATGCTCAGGGTTTAATGAGTAACATGCAAAAGTCTGAAGATACCAATATTTTATATTTATATTATATTTATTATATTTATTAAATTTTTATACCGCCCTTCTCCCCGAAGGGACTCAGGGCAGTGTACAGCCATATAAAAAAATTTACAAAAAACAAATACAACAAACGTAACAACACATTAAAAACCACTAAAACAATTAAATCGGGCTGTTTTGGAATCAAATGTAAAACCAATTTAAAATCAGAAGATAAAATTTAAAAATAACTGGTCGTAGGGAGAAGTGCGGGTCAGGCCAAACCGGCCAGGATAAAAAAGTGGGTCTTTAAGACCCGACGGAAGGCACGGAGGTCTGTAATTGTTCTAATCTCTGGGGGGAGGTCGTTC
>JANHFO010008744.1:40002-50472 GCA_032468095.1 Pareas carinatus | reverse complement strand
CCTTCTCTGTGGCTGCTCCCACCCTCTGGAATGACCTCCCCACAGAGATCCGAACTATTGTGGACCTTCGTGCCTTCTGGCGAGTGCTAAAAGCCTATTTGTTCACCCAGGCCGGGCTGGCCTGACCTGCACTCTTTCCTTGCCCAATATAGTATCAACTTTGAATTTTAATTGGTTTTAAATTGGTTTTTTATTCGATCCTTATTTCAGCCACTACTAATTATTTTGCTTTTATATTTGTTTTTAAATATGTTGTTTGTGTTGTTATGTCATTTTATTGTTGTTTTATATGGCTGTACACCTCCCTGGGTCCCTTCGGAGAGAAGGGCGGTATAAAAAATACGATAAATAAATAAATAAGGGAGACATACAATTGTGACTTATTTTTGCAGGACTTCCTTGAACACCGACTTGACAAGTCGTTTTTATTAGCTTCCAGTGCCTAAAAAATCCAAGAACTTTCAAACTAAAATTAAATTTGTAAATTAAACTGAGATATGCTTTATCCAGTTTAATTTACAAATTTATTTTTAATTTGAAATATCTTGGATTTATTACCAGTATATCATAATTCTGTTGCATCATCATAGGAAAATATTCAGAGCAGTTGTATTACACATACAGCAACTCTGTGAATTTTATAGGGAAAAAAATCACTGAAATCTTAAGAATTTCTTAAACATGTATAATAAATTATATTGCAGATTTTTGGATCCTATGAAATAAAGTCACTCAATTCAAGGTAGAACTCACAAAAGTTGAGAGAATTTAGCTACAGCAATAGCTCTCAGACATGTATATCACTTCATAGTGCTTTACAGCACTTCTGAGTGGTTTACAATGTCAGCATATCACCCCCAACAATTGAGGTCCTTCTTTTGTCAACCTTGGAAGGATGGAAAACTGAGTCAGGACTGTGAGACCATCAGGACTGAACTCCAGGCTGTGGGCAGAGTTAACTTGCAGTACTGCATTCTAACCACTGCTCCACCAAGGTTCTTTAGTTAGTTTGTAGAAGCACATTCTTCTCCAACAGAAAAAAGTTTCAGAAGAAATTCCTCCATATCATGCCAAAAATAACCAATCAGATTAGTATCCACAAAAGAATATATAATGCCTAGTAAGTTCTAAATTTACTGTAAGAAAAACAAGATTACACACTTCCTATAACAAATTTTAATAAAAGAAATTGCAGATTTAAGCTACTGTGGAAGTGTAAGATGGAACTCAAGAGATCTTAAAGAACCTTGAACACTTGTTACGGGTCAAGTGACTCAGTATCTGAAAGTGGTGCGTTTAGGAATCTTGGTACAAACTCAAGTAGAAATTCATTTGTTAGATTCACATACCCCTGGCTGTGTTTGCACAAGTAAGTTGGTCACTATTCCTAGCAAAGTGATAGTGGTTAAATAACAAATTTCAATACTTGAAGCTACCCTGATAAAACAGGAAACTACTACTTGTCAGATCCAGCCCAAGAATGACATGGAACATTCATAGCCCAAGTTCAAACTAAAAACTCAGAAGGATGGAAGATTGCATCAACCTTAAGCTGGTCAGGATCAAACTGCTGGCAGTGAACAGAGCTTGCCTGCAATACTGTATTCTAACCACTATGCCACCATGGCTCATGGTATGCCATGCACCAAACCCAGTTGTGATTTAATTAGCATTATGCATGACTAAAGTGATCTTTAGTCCCAACCTAATATCTTATTCAGTAAACTTTGGTGAGTATAATATATGAAGCTGCTCCTTTTCAACTCAGCTGATATCTTTTCTTCAGCTTGGAACATGCAAAAAACAGTAGGCAGAAATATTTTTGCTTTTAGGAAATGCAGAGACAGTTTGTTCAGGTCTTCACATAGTTTTTTTTATCAACCCTCATTCTTCTGCACTGTGACATTTAATAGCATTTGTTGACAATGATTAATCACCTATATAGATTTTATTGCTTTCATTTGCTAGAATGTAGGAATGTATTATATTTTGGCATACAATATTTCACTGAAATTTGCTACTTCACAGGATTTTTCCCTCTCAGAAAATGTATTAGTTATTATTAAATATAGGATTTCATCTTTCAAATAAAAAAGTATTTAAGTTAGCACAACTTCGAGCAATGTAATTTTCTTCTTGATAGAAAAATGTTTTTATTTTATTTTTAGTTATAAAGGACTCATCTTTGAAACCGGCCATTCTAAAATGGTTGCTTACAAATTTGCAAAGTAGTTTGAAAGAATTTTAGAAAGATAAGTTTGTTATTTAAAAAGTGTTTCTGTTGAAACTTATACTAGTCTATTTATCAGGATCAGTTGTACTTCTGATCTGGTGTAGTTTCCTCATCAAATTTTACCCAGTTTATCACTAATAGGCATGAATAGCCATGAAATGAACTTTAGGTATATCCGCATAATGTAGCCTTTGAACATTGGGACAATCTGGATTAGCCATATGTTTTACCTAGCCTGAGGCTAAGTTATTACAATTATTAAGTACTACTATGATTTTGAGAATTATTTCTTGGTGATGCTGTAAGTCTTCATAGAACTGCTCTATTTCAGCCTCTTTGGCAGCAGTGATTGGGGCATAGACATGAATTATTGTGAGGTTGGATTTGGATTGAGATTATTCTGTCATTTGTGAGATTGCACCCCAGTACTGCTTTTCCCACTCTTTTATTAATGATGAAGGCTACTCTATTTCTTTGAAGGTAGGCTTACCCACAGTAGTAGATTTGTAGATCAGTTGAATTCATCCATTCCAGTCCACTTTAACTCGTTCATTCCAAGTATGTCAATGTTCAGTTTAGTCATCTCCTGTTTGACCACATCTAGCTTGCCCTGACTCATGGTTCTCACGTTCCACGTTCCTATGCAGAGTTGCTCTTTGCAGCATTGGACTTTAATTTCCCCACCAGCAACAGCCACAACTTGGTGTCTTTTCGGCTTTGGTTCAATCGTTTTATTCTTTCTGAGGCTACTTGTATTTGCCCTCTGCTCTTCCCCAGTAACATGTTGGACGCCATCCAACTTGAGGGGCTCATCTTCCGGCATCATAACTTTTTTCCTTTCAAAACTGTCCGTGGGGTTTTGTTGGCAAGGATACTGGCGTGGGTTGCCCTTTCCTTCTGGCCCTGCACGGCATTGCTCATAGTATCACTGAATTATGCAAGCCTCTTCGTCACGACAAGGCGGCTATCCAAGAAGGAAGAATAAACTTTGGTGACTTTTTAAAAATTGTGTTTCTGTCTTTTAAATATGAAAAATCTATGTTTATATATAATTCCTAAAAGCCTCCTTTTTTCTTTTAAACATTGCTTGTTAGTTGAAGAGGAAATAGTGGCCTATGCAGGAAATGTTTGTGGCCTTTTGTGTGGTAGAAAAAATGGCAGATGCTCAAAGACAACTAAAATTAACTCTTGATTATTGACTTCCGTAGACAGAATAGCTCTAAGGCTATGATTTGGAACAGAAGTACCTGCCGATGGTAACTTTTGTTTTAATGTTATACAAAGATTATAGAATTCAGTAGTGAAGTCTCATATATTATATGATAGAATTGTAGTTTGTTTTCTTCTTGGGCAAGCACAGTGTTGGGCTCCAAACTTGCACAGGGCAATATTTTGAAACCTTTTCCTACTGGCAAAAATTATGTCAGTTGATAAGTCTATACCAGTGCTATAGCTTTTTTTCATTTTCTAAGAAATATCTAACATACTCCTTAACTAAAAAGTTTTTTCTGTACACTGATAGATTTTGAGCACAATAGAAAAGCAGTACTAGAAATGCAGAGATCAGGGGCTAGTTTAGATAACGTTAGGATCATTTGGAGCTATTACAGCACCGGAATCAACACTAAAATGTATTTTCTGCTGTGATATTCAGTACCAGCATCATATAAAGGAAGTAGTCATAAAGTGTCTCTCAGAACCTTTCCAACATCTTTTAAAATAATTTGGCAACTTCCCTGTAGATATATTTTTAATTCAATGAAAGCTATTATAACATCACCTTTTTCTTAATTGCTCAGTTAAAAAAAGTTTCCCAGAGCTGTTCAGAAATAAGAAGACTTTTCCTATGAAGGAGGAGCAGACATCAGTCTTGTACAATAAATTTATATTTAACAGATTTCCATTAAGGTAGGACTGTGCACAAATTATTAAGAACTAGTGCTTCTTTTCCCTTGGGTGACTTCTTCAGTAGCTAATAGTGAATGGAG
Organism: Pareas carinatus; assembly: GCA_032468095.1. Taxonomy (NCBI): domain Eukaryota; kingdom Metazoa; phylum Chordata; class Lepidosauria; order Squamata; family Pareidae; genus Pareas; species Pareas carinatus. Next base: position 46,251 of record JANHFO010008744.1, on the reverse strand, counting down.
AGAGAGACTTGTCTTTTCAAGTACTTGTTAATACAATGGGAAGGATTTTAGCAGGGATTTTCAAACAGCTGCCTTTGATAATTTTGAATGGGAGAAATAACTCAAAATACTTTGTCTAAGATACTATTTTTTTAAAAAATAGTGTTTGACAAAGAACTAATTCACACAACAGAAACATTGCAAAATTTTGGCGTTTAAAAATCTGTTTTCAAAAATTAGGTCAATGAGTACTAGTGCCATCTAGTGATATTTCTGATGAATGTTTATGTCTGTGAAAATGACAAAACTTGCTCATAGAATTTTTAAATCTATCTAGTATTGTTTGTTGATTAACTTGAAGCAATTGAAATATAATTGTTGTTAGGGATGCCCAACTTAAAAGAGAACACTTGAACTTTTTCCATTGACAAAATTTTGAAAAGTTGGGAGAAAAGATGCAATTAAATTTTTATTCAAAATCGTGTCTTCTGTTATACAAGAGAAATATTTTCCTATTTACCTGTTTATTTAACAAGAAATTGCTTTCTCTGGATATTTGCAGGATAATGCTGTTGCACTGCCGAGATCTTAATTATCAAGGGGAAAAAATGCATGCTGGTTTCAGAGTTGCATTCCTAAACAAGAGAATCTCAGCTTCCAGCTTGGCCCAAAGAGTGTAGATCTGTGACGTAAATTCTTGAAGAGAATTGCATCCTAATTTAGCTTGGCATATTTACTATGAAAAAAAGCTGATTTGTATGAAAGATTCCATTGGTGAAAATAACGAGTTTAATTAAGTCTCAATCTTTACTATAATCCGGGATCTACAAGTTATAATTCAATTTGATAGCAAAGTGATTATTTTTGCTAGTGAGAATCCCGCCATGATTGTGCTACACTGTTATATATATTTATCAATTTGAAAATTATCTGATTAAATTGTAATGATAAATCAGGACTTTTGATTTTTTTTTCATTTTCAATCTATTTCACTATACAAGTAGTCCTTGACTTACCCTAGTTCCCTGAAAATAAGACCTATCCCAAAAATAAGCCCTAGCATGATTTTTCAGGCTGCTCGTAACTATAAACCCTACCCTGAAAATAAGCCCTAGGTAAGATCGTCATCCAGACAGGCGCATTTACCGGTAGTAAATCCTTTGTTACCAAGCCAGCAGCAAAACATGCAGAAAGAGCCGGTCCCTCGCTCGGCTCAACAAGTGCTTAGTGTCTGCCCATCACTATCTTGGCGATGGGCAGAAATGATCCCTGAGGTCAGTGGGCGAGGAGGAATATCGATATGTTGCCAAATCCAGGATGTTGATCCAAATAGGACCTCCGTTGTGTGTGTTCCTCGCTCCGCACATTGGGCCAGGTGAGGGAGGCACATGAAGGCAGGCTCGTTTGGATCGGCGTACTCGATTTGACAGCATACCATGTTTTTCCGAAAATAAGACCTACCCCGAAAATAAGACCTAGTGGGTATTTTGAAGCAAAAATTAATACAAGACCATGTCTTATTTTCAGGGAAATACAATATCACCACAATTGAGCCAAAAAATTATGTTGCCGAGTGAGACATTTGTTAAGTGAATTTTGTCCCATTTTACCACCTTTCTTGCCACAGTTGTTAAGTTAGCAATATGATTGTTAAGTGAATATGGCTTCCCAATTAACTTTCCTTGTCTGGAAGTTAATGTGCCAAAGATGACACTGGGCCCAGGACACTGAAACTGAAACTGAAACATGAGTCAGTTGACAAGCATCTGAATTTTGATCACGTGACCATGGCGATGCTGCAAAGATCGTAACTGTGAAAAATAGTCATTAGTCACTTTTTTCAGTGCTATTGTAACTTTGAACAGTCACTAAATGAGCTGCTGTAAGTTTATTTTAAGTTCACTCATATACACTCCACTTACCAATCACAATTCCTCTAGGCCAGTGCTTTTCAACTTTCACAGATTGTATCACTTTTAGGACATGACAGTATTTGAGTACCACTAGTGGTATTTGATGATCCCCCCCCCCCGCAAAGGAAACAAGTGATAAAGTACACCCAGCCACATTCCCTTGAGGCTCCGCCGGCCCACTGCAGTCGGCACCTCACCGGGAAGCACCAATCCCAGTCGGGCCAGCAACAGGACTTCTGCCTGTAAGCAATGCCGTGTTTTCAGCCGCTTTGAGAGACTTGGGAAAGGCGGCCGACATGGCAAGAATGACAACTGCATCGCTTTGGTCCCCAACATTGGAGGAGGAAGAAGAGGAAGAGTGGAAGACGGAGGTAGATGGTGCCAGTTAGGTAGCTTGGCCTAAGCGAGGAAGAGCCAAGCACCCAACGCGGTTTGGAAGCGGTGGCAGTCGATGAGGTTCGTCGGGCTTTGTGGCTGGCTGCTTGAGTGGAACCACAGAGGCTGCCAAGCCATCGTTAGGACAGTGGGAGCGTTGAGTAAGAGGTGGAATGGAAGTTCTGCTGTCAGCCCCCAGGACAGTTGTGGTAGCAGAGGCAACCCTGCGCATGGCTCTGGGATGCAGAATTGGCGCACTTTTGACTCCAGCTGATGGGTGCTTCCGGCAACACTGATCAGCTGGAGGCAAGGGAGCCGATTCTCCACCGTCTGCAGAATCTCGACAACAATGCAGCTACAGCAAACTTTGCTCCCGGTATGTGCAGGGCTGCCGCTGCTTCAGCTCATCTCCCTTACATGCAGTGTCCACATTGTCTGAAACTAGACAACATGGATGTCGTGTACCACCTGGTAGGTATCAGCATGCATTGGCTGCCAATGGGTTTCTGAGTGCGCTTCAAGGTGCTTGTTATGACCTTTAAAGCGCTCCATGGCTTAGGACCCAGTTATCTACAGGACCGAATTCTGCCAGCAAATACCTCCCACCGACCAGTGCGCTCCCACAGAGAGGACCTCCTCAGGGTGCCGTTGGCCAGACAATGTTGGCTGGCAACCCCCAGGAGGAGAGCCTTCTCTGTGGTAGCTCCCGCCCTCTGGAACGACCTCCCCCCCGGAGATTCATACTATCTCGGACCTCCGTGCTTTTCGCTGTGCCATAAAATCAGACCTGTTTATTCAGGCTGGCCTGGGCTGATCTGCACTACCTCTACGCTCGTTATTTTATATATTTTAGACTTTTAGAACCGGTTTAAATTGAAGAAATATTCCAGTTTTTTAAATTTCTGGCCAAACAGATTTATTATTTTTTAAATTGTTTTAAACATGATGTTTGTCTTGTCTATTGTATTTTGTGGTTCTTGTTGTTTTTAAAATGGCTGTACACCGCCCTGGGTCCCTTCAGGGAGAAGGGTGGTATAAAAATATAAAAATAAATAAATAAATAAAGGAAAAAGAGAGAGAGAGAGAAAGTGAGGTAGCAAGGCAGGGTTGATAATTTGGACAGTAGACCTGTCTTATGCTGGAGGCAGCCTGTGGGCCAGACTGCAGATCCGGAGGAGTGAGGTAGGCCAGCCGGGTCAGATCACCACATGGGGGAGGTTTGCGAGCCGGATTGGTGCATGTGAGAAGCCTGCAGGCTGGATCGCCATGTGTGAGAGAACTGCATGAGGAGGCCTGTGGGCTGGATCACCACATGTGGGAGACCTGCAGGCCGGATCGCCGCGTGTTGGAGGCCTGCAGGCTGGATCGCTGCATAGGGAGGCCTGCGGGCCGGTTTGTCACATGTGAGGCCTGCAGGCAGGATCACTGCATGGGGAGGCCTGCGGGTAGGATCGCTGCATGGGGAGGCCTGCAGGTAGGATCGCTGCATGGGGGAGGCCTGCGGGCAGGATCGCTGCATGCGAAGACCTGCGGGCAGGATCGCTGCACGGGGGAGGCCGAGAGGCACTGCCGGGACCTTTGGTAGAGCCACCCAGCTGCCGCCCCTGAGTCAAACCTACTGCGCTTGGGCCTCACCTCCAGCCCTATTCTTGTGCCTTTTGGCCATACGAAATCTCGTGGAATCCCCATTCCCGAAGCCGACCAGGGGCCAGAGGAATCGTCCTACAATCATTCCCCCCTTCCAGAAAAAAACAGCAAGGGTCAGTGCATGCACAATGGCTTCAGAGACAGACAAAAGCCGATCTGCTTGACTCTGCACATGTGCAGTAGCTTTGACCAGAAAATGTATATAACTCCTTTAAAGATTATTTTATTTCAGTAATTTTTGTTGTAGTTAGCTGCTAGATGAGAAGGCAAGGTATGTAGAAAGTTTCATTAGTGTAGCTTTAATGGTTTTTGAGATATAGTGATGAGTCAGACATAAGTGAGTGAGAAATGAATGATAAATGAATTGTTTTTGACATATATATATAGATTTATGCATGTATGTATGTATGTCCTTACAAATTATGTAGATGGTGAAATGATAAAAAAAAGTGGAACAATGTGAGAAATGTTTAGCCAATACTATTGTAAATTATATTTAGTTAGATTTATTTATATTAGCAATTATATATACTATTTTTATTACTTATTTTTGCACTCTGCATAATGCTACTTATCCTGAAAGAGAATAATGTGCTAGGTATGCATATATAACTTATATGCAGCTCTGAGGGGTGGAGTGAAGAAACCGGTCAAGAACATGAACTACTGTAACTTACATAAGTTTTCTCATTCATTGTTTTTAACGTATATGTTGAAATTATTATCTAAATACTCTATTCACTGAATAAATTATATATGCTCGGTGAACAATAAATCAATTCATCTTAAAATACATTGTTCAAAATATCTTCTTAAAATAATTTATATTGAAATTTGAATAAACTTTTTATAATTGCCACCTTCCTTTTTCATATTATAAGTTTATCCTCTTCTTCACACTGTTAATTTTTATCATAATTAGCAGAAAAGCATAGGCCATCATGTAAGATATTCGGAAGGTAAGCATCTGGTCTGACCACACCTTCTTGCCATAAAATTCTACCTAGCTATGCATTAGTTTCTCAAGCAAAGTTTAAACCTTAGAGACTCTTCTTAAAACATATAGCAATAAAGAAGTAAGTATGGAGTATTCTTTTTATAATTTCAATTTGTTTAGTATAATTTAATAGAAAACAGTGAAGGAAACCACAAAAAGTACATTAGCTTTATTTTTATGGTTTCCAGACTTTATAATGGATTTTTGGTACATATACAAAAGAGAGATATTAATTCTCTCAGTCGCTCTTTAATGCTGTGTAAGCAAGTCTGAGAATGAACTATCTTTTTGCTGTGTAGCATTGCAGGATTCTGCTTGACAATAAATTTGTCGGAACTTGAGTGGTTCCTGGTTCATTGTCCAACATTTAAATCACTATATCAGAATGACATTTTTTAACTGTTTGGAAACTGACGAAAAGACCAGATGTTCTGATATTACAATAGAAGCGGGCCTTTGGATGTCTATGTATCTGGGAGAAAAGCACTTTGTTTTTTAGAGAAAGATTGCTCTCCTTATCTTTGGTCTTAGTGAATGTGTACATTTGTGGATATTTAAAAGAAAGAATCTAGTCTTTAACTTTCCCTCCAGAGCTGATAGGTTCTTTATAAGTTCAATAGAGAGAAGTCTAAATGTACCATGGCATGCTTTAAAACAGTGATTCTCAAACTTTTTCAGTCCACCGCCTCCTTGGTGCTACAAACTCATTCTCAGTGCAACCCCCACCCCTGCCGCCGCTGCCCGGACTCCTGACTGGTGGCATGCAGAGCTCCAGCCTGGGGAGAGGGGGGAAAGCTGATTGGCGGTACGCAGAACTCTGGCTTTGGCAGGGGGAGGGGGTTAGGGTGAGACACACACACAATGAGGATGAGAGAGAGGCAGAGAGACACAGAGAGAAAATGAGACACACACACACACAGATAGAGAAAGAAACACAGAGAAACCTGGGAAACCTCTCTTTTTTCCCCTCTCTTTCTCTCTCCCTCTCCCTCTCCCTCTCCCTTTCTCATACACACATACTAGCTCAGGGGACCTCCACCCCCTTGTCCTGTCCCAGGCCCAGTAGTACAGGAACAGAGGGGCTTGGGATGACCCCGCTTGCCGCTCCCCTGTCAGAGGCAAGAGCCGGGCGCTGCCCGGAAGACGCAGGGGCGGGTACAAATCTCCCAGCATGTAAAGAGCATAAGGCGCAGCACAAAAGGTGTGCTGCTTTGCCAAACTAGAGGCAGTGGGGGCAGGGTGGCGGGGCGAGTACAGCACTCCAGAAAGAAGAATCTGGCATCTGCACCATCTGCCTCGGACCAAACCCTCCGGCCTTTTAACCCTGCAGGAACCTGA